>JABUQX010066112.1:22500-35000 GCA_015478945.1 Trachelipus rathkii | reverse complement strand
ATATATATAATATATATAAGTATATATATATATAGAGAGAGAGAGAGAGAGAGAGAAGAGAGAGAGACGAGAGAGGTTTCTTCATATAATAATATTATATATATATATACCCTATATTTAATATATATTATATATATATATATATAATTATATATATATATATATATATATATATTATATATATATATATATAATTATATATATATATATATATATATATATATATATATTAGAAAGAGAAAGGAAGTAAAATTTTCAAAATATTGTGTGTGTCCTTTAATCGTATCTCCTTTATATTTATATGATTCCGTTATTAAAATAGGATAATTTTTCAGTCACTTTAAGAGCCTTTCTCGGCAAGGATTATATCAGTTATATGAACCTTAATATAAATAGGTTAGTTCGATTTTATTCAAACTCGGGGGAATCTTTTTAATACAACGATGAAGTCATCATATTATTCATCAAAATTAATAAAATTTTGCTTCTTATACGAAAATTTAAGAAGAAGCCGAAGACTTTTTTATTTGATTTATATCTCTATTTCATGAGGAGTACGAAATCTCTCCCCTTGACTAATGGATTCTCATTGGCAAACGTTATGGTCCCAAGGCCTCGTGGGTCCCTATCCCATCATATCATTTATCGTTGTAATGGGTTTTTTGGGTCCTTGTTTGCGTGATTTAGGGTCTCTTTATGCGTGTGTGTTTTCAAGCTCTTAGGAATTGCCTCACAAACGTTAATCTCCTGCTCCTAACGATTATGTAAATAAGGAAGGGAATCTTAGGCAAATGCTATCCAATTTTTTTCATTGACTTGTTGCCTCGTGTTTCACACGTTTGCAAAATGATCCATTGTTCCCTATCAGCCAACTAATAATTCTTATTTATGTATAGATTGTCAGTTTGATCATTTCCCTAAATAGCAACATCAGTTTTATGTTTTGTAAAGAAATAATGCGTTATAAGGGTTTATTATTATTGGTAAACACGAAGAATTTTGTAGTTGTACATTTAAATCGTTAATGAATATTCAATATTTTTTAGTTTTTTTATTTACCCTTTCTTTGCAGAAATACAGTAAAAGCGTTGTCTATAAATTACGTAGCACAAATTTAGGCCACTCTCTCACCCTTATAATGTATCTGTAACCAAGTCTAAACCTCTATTAATAATTACCTAAATCTTCTTATTAATGACCTCACCCTTTTCAATTTCAAAAAGGGAAAATAAAAAAAGCCTTTGCTAAAATAATAAATAAAAAAAAAAAGCATAACTTGCTGCAAAATAAAAAATAAATCAATTTTTGAACACTTGAAATGGATATTTCTATTTACTCCCAGGCAGTACATATTGGATTTTAAAATTTTCCCTTTGAAGAGTTACCTAAAGCCAGAAATGAAACCCCCTACCCCTTTGTACACTTTAAATAGGACTTTCAAATACACTCTTCCATCCCTAGATACACTAATTACTTGGAAAAAACAATACACAATTAAACTTTGCAATATATCGAAAACCTACATCACATAACAATTACATACACTGGTATTCCTTCCACACAGTCAATACAAAAATAGCCACACTTTCTTCATTATTCCTACGTGCATTTCCTTTTTTTTAGGTATCCTCCTGTTAAAGGTTCTACTGTATGCTCCTTATCGATGTAAATCTGGTCCAGTACATCTATCCTGAAGTGTTTTCCACATACATGCTCCTTCCATTTGGTGATACCATTATTTATTCTTGTTTGCTTGTATTTGTCTTTCAAATCTTTTATTTTCTTTCCTACTACTGCTAAGTTTCTGAATTCTTCACCAGTGACTCATATTTTAACACAAGTTAAAGGGACGTTGAGCTAAATATATATATATATATAATATATATATATATATATAAATATATATTATAATATATATATACTATATATATATATACTATACTATATATAGATATATATATATATACTATATATTTATATATATATATACATAATATATATATAATATATATATATAATATATATATATATATATATAATAATAAATATAATATATATATAATATATATACTATATATAATATATTTAATACATATATTATATATATAATTATATGTAATATAATAATATATATATATATATATATATATATATAATAATAGTATATATATATATACTATATATCTCGAAAGGTATGGGCCAAATCTAGATTACACTCCAACATTAAAGATAAGGAAACGTGGTAATAACAGAAATGAAAAAAATCTAAAAATTGAAGGACATAAACAATAACCTTTGAAAAATGGCTTAAAAAGTCCCGCCAACCATTGGAGTAAAATAATCAGGAGTGACCTTAGGGAGGAGAAGTGGGTTTATTAGGGATCGTGCAATTGGGGGAGGAGGTTTGACCAGGGAGATGAGAGACGGACCGAGGTTTAACAATAGGTACAGGTATTAAAACTTTTTTCAATAATTTGTGTTTTACTACCTTTTTAATACCTTTTTTATAGCAAACTATTGAATCTGGACTCATAAATCTCATAATATATATATATATATATTAGTGATATATATATATACCTTATTTTATAATATATATATATATATATATTAATATCATATTATCAATATTATCATAAAAATACTTATTAATATGATATATATATTTATATATAGATTATATATTATACTAGTTATAGATATCAGCGGTCGAATCCTGACGAAAATGTACTTGAGCATGCGGAAATCCTAAACTAATATCTCGATCTCTAAAGAACAATATACTAGTGGGATATATATTTATATATACTATATATACTATATATATATATAGATATATATATATATTATATATACTCATATATATACTGATATATATATATATAAATTGATTTACTTGCAAATCTGATATGGAGTATCCAATTACCCCTACATCTCGAGAATTGCAATGTCAAATGATCATATATATATATATTTTATATATATAATAGATATTAATATACTAATATATATATATTATATATAAGATTATATTATATAATATATATATATATATATATATAATATTATTATATAATATAAACGTTGAACTAAATATCTCATTGCTTGCTTTTATATATTTATATTATATTATATATATATATATATATATATATATATATGATGTGTGTGTGATGTGTATATATATATAATACTATACAATAATATATATATATATATATATATAATATATATATTATTATATATACTATCATATATATATATATATATAGATATATATATATATATATTATATATATATATATAATAATATATATATATATTTATATATATATATATGTATGTATGTGGTCGTGTGGGAAGAAAGCTATAGAATTTAATATATTCAAATGACTAGACTTCAAAAGTAATCCTGGATTACAAATTCATCCAAATATTAATACTTCTCATAATATTTAATTTTATTCAGAAGATAATTAGACTCCCGAATTTGTTATTTTTTATTTTGGAAATTAGATTGAAAATATGAATTACAATATATTAACTAAAGAATGCAAAATATTTAGACTTGATCACATTTAACATCTTTGAATATCAGACTCGAAGTAGAACAATTTTTGTTCTGTTTTGTTTTCAAGAACGGATCTTACCAACACAGGGCGTGTGTCGTCCCTCAAGGCAGGAAAAATATTGTCCATCATGCCTTTGTGAGCCCAAGGCAAACAAACCAACCACCTGTCATGAAAGCTTGTGATTCCCTCAAAATTGGACAATGACCTCTTTGAATTATAATTGAAAGGCAAAATAAAAAAATATAAATAAATAAATAAATAAATAAACAAAAATTGAATGACCAAAGAGTTGCTACTTAGTGAATATTTTTGTAATTTTAGTAAATTTGTAACATCAAATTTTAATCCTTAGTAAAATTGATTTTAAATGTTCATTAAAAAAAAAAAGAAAATTAAATACGACTCATAATAATTTAAATCTTTGTGAAATAAATAAAATTTATTTTCTTTAGGTATGAGGTGTACTATATATATATACTATATATATACTATTTTAATAATATATATAATATATATATATATATTTATATTATATATATATATATTATATATCTATATATATATATATTATATATATATATATGTGTGTGTTGTGTGTGTGGCGTGTCGTGTGTGTGTGTATGGTGGGTGTGTGGGCTGTGTGGCGTGTGCCTGTGTACAGAGCATCTTAATTCTATCTTTATTTATTTGACTATAACATATTCATTTCGCCTTCTAATTTTCCTTTCCGACATTTAAAATAAGTATCAGCCAGGCAGGACCCACCCATGGAGTTGATTACTCAACTCAAAAAGAAGAAATAAACAACAAACACACTAAAGAATGAACAATAAATAAACCATATAAGAATACACTAATAAAATAATATAATAAAATAAAAAATAAATAAATAATATAATAATATATATAAAATAATATATATATTTTTATATATATATATATATTATATAATATATATAGATATATATATATATATATTATAATATATATATTATACTCTATATATATATATATATTGAATCCTTACGCTATTTTATATTACATTTATATTTTAGTTTAATGTTGTGATTGCAAAATATTATGGATTTGAATTACTCCCTCTGCATTCCATGTTTGCTTTCCCACTTTCAAATGTTTAGTTCTTGGAAACAGCAATAATATATAATATAATATATATATATATATATCATTTTTTTTCCCTATATATAAATATATATATATATATATATATAATATATATATATACTATATATATATTATATATATATAGCTTTCCCAAGAACTAAAATTTTGAAGGTGGAAGCCAAAACATGGATGCAGCAGGAGTAATCAAATGCATAAATTTTGCCACATCATTAAACATTTACTAAAATAATACCTACAAATCAATAGGAGGCAATTCCTCACAAGTAACTCAATGTTCTGTTTACTAGATCGACAAGCAACAAAAACAAACACACACGCGCGCTCCACACCACACACACACGCACACACACACACACACACCACACACACACGCACCCACCACACAACTCAACACACACACACCTACACACACACACACACACACAACCAACCACCACACACACACACACACACACACAACCACACACCACACACCACACACCACCACCACCACACATATATATATATATATACTATATATATATATATATAATATAATATAATATAATCACATCACAAGATAAAGACACCCGCCGAGGAGAATAATGAACACACTGACGACTCATTAATAGATATATATAAATATATAAAATATAATATAATATAAACATCTATACAGGGGCGGCCAGAATGAAGCGGCGCCACTTCATATGTGGATACATTGATGGAAAACTGGAGCATATTACTACTCTATATATGCATGCTCGTTAACGCTCTTTAAGGAGATACAGCTCACACAAGTTAACTATTTAAGTTAAACATTACGACACCGGCAAACTAACGTACGAGACGCGAGATATGGAGATAGTGTGTGGGTAAACGACAGCCAACGTAACCTGACCTCTGCCAATGACGTCAAGGGATAACCTATCGCAGGGCTAGTTTACCAACTTACAAGGGTGAGGTATCCATCGTTCATATTGTCATAATATTTTCGTGTCGTAATATTCGTGTATCATTTATATTACATACGTTTTTCGATACCCCGCACTTATTCCAACAGGGGGTATGCCGATATTATGTGCGGATTGTGTAACGGGAACGCAAGTGAGGCGAGGCGTGCATATGTCATGCGGTATCCAACGAGACTGATGCCGGCACTAGGTCTGTTTTCGCGGAGTGACCGCTCAGCAACTATGTGATACTGGGACATTTAGACCGGCTGACATTGTGGATGGAGTTTATGTGGTACTTCTCCACCTCCATCGTGCCCATGGCATTCTCCGGTATTCTGCGCAAACCCATCATCGAGTGTACGAACTTGCTACTCCACGTTTAGCAATATGGAGAACACTGACGGCGGATGGACGCCTTGAATATCATTTGTAGAGTGTACAGCATTTAATGCCTACCGACATAGGACGTCGGCTCGACTTCTATGAATGGTTGATCGAGCAGTGTAATACGAACAGACGTTTTCCAGAGTCGGTGCTGTGTACTGACGGAGCCATCTTCAGTAAACGTGACACTCACAACAAGAGGAACAGTCACGTGTGTGTGCGCAGGAGAATTTTTTGGCAGGGAGAAGCATTACCAGCACGAATTTAAATGTAATGTGTGGCTGAGATTACTGGGTCACAATTTCATCAGCCACTATTTTCTACCTGACCGCATGAACGACTTCAACTGCCTTCAATTCTTCCGGAATGTGTTCGAAGTGCTCCTTGAGGATGTACCCGCATTAAGTCTACGCCACATGTGGTTTCAGATGTTACGGCTACCCAGCTCACTTTGCCAGAGACACACGCAGCTGGCTTAATACTAACTACCTTACGATGGATAGTTCGGGGAGGCATTGTTCCCTGACCTCTACGTTCGCTGGACCTCAAACCGATGAACTTCTTTGACTGGGGCGGAAACAAAGGTGTCATATACGCCACCCTAGTCAATGACGTTCTGGAACTGCAGGAAAGAATCAGGCAAGTGTGTGCAGACAGATGAATGTCTGCCGGCGACAATGTCCGTTTTACGAAGGCGCCTTGAATGCATTAGGGCTGAGGGAACGCACTTAGAACACCTATTGTAACATGTGGATCTGCTTATATTATAATTCCTGAATAACCCGTCACCTGCAATCGTGTTGTTTCATGGGGCAATCCTGTGTCTAATCCGTATCCCAGCGCTTCATTAGGTGGCTCCAAGCTCTAATAAACTCCCGTAACGAAAGCCGTTACCGCATACAATATATGAGTATTATGCTCCTATATTCCATCAATGAACCAGTATGTGAATTGGCGCCGTTACCTTCTAGGACACTCTACATGTATATACTATATACTATATAGTATTATATATATATATATATATATATATATTATATATATTATATATATATAATTTATATATATATAATATATATAAATAATATATCGATATATATAAAAGTAGAGAGAGAGGCGAGATTGAAAGACAAGAATTTTTGATAATTTTGCTTGTTCTTTATCGCATCTTTTTCGTCGTATCATACATATAATTGCTATATGAAAATAATCAATTTTTTCATTGTCACTTTAAGAACCTTTTTTCTACAAGCATTATATCAATTTAAGGAGCCTTTAAAAATATAGGTTAGTTTGAATTTATTTAAATTCGTGAAGAATCCTTTTCTAATGCAAACGATGCCATCATCATATCAGGCATTAAAATTATTAACATTTTCCTTCTTAAAGGGAATATTTGAGAAAAACCCAAGGACAATTTATTTGATTTATATCTCTTATTCATTAGGCGAACGAAACCTCTCCCCTTGACTAATGGATTCTCGTCGCCAAACGTTATGGTCCCAAAGCCTCATAGGTCCCAATCCCAAGATATTATTTATCATTTTAATGTCTTTTTTTTTTTTTTTTTTTTTTTTTTTTTTTTTTTTTTGGTAATTAAGGCCTTTTATGGCATGTGCTTTCAAAGCTCTATTAGTATTGCCTCACAACGTAATCTCCTGCTCCTATCGATTATGTAAATAAGGAAAAGGATCTTTTGTAAATGCAACCCAACTTTTCTATTGACTTGCTGCGTTGTTTATCACACGTTTGCAAAATGATTCATTCTCCCTTATCAGTCAATTTACGTAGAGTTGCATTTGTATCATTTTCCCTAAATACCAACAGTCGTTAAGTTTCTTTTTCGAGTCAAGAATGCGTACGCGTGTGTGTGAAGTGTTTCTTTAAATCCTAATTATTGTTAAACGCCGGAGGAATTTTGATGTGCTTATCTCCTATTCTATATCGCTGATATATATTCAATATTGGTGGAATATCTTAATTTGGCTCCTTCTTGCAGAAATATCCAGTAAGAGGAATGTCTAGAAATTACGTAACGCAAATTTACACCAGTGTCACACAAACACTCTCCTCCTCTCTCTTCCTAGAATCTCATGCAAACTTCATCTTTATATACGTAGATTACTTCGTAGAACCACCCATAACATATTAAGTCAGTAGCACTTTCAGATACCCACTCTTCAGGCATCGACATCCACCTCCTTCAAACCCCTCCTCTAAGCGTCATCTAACGTCAAATTAGGAAAATTGTTCTAATAAAACTTGACATTATATGTAAATTGACCCAAAAATATCTTTTCGACATTTTTTGTTGCATAACTACAAAGTAAATAGTGTGAAAAGTTTCCAAATTTTTAATTTTAATCATGAATCTTGTCAAGCAACTCGTTAATTTGAATTCATTCTCTGTGACTCAAATTTTAACAAAAGGTAAAAGGGACGTTGAGTAAACAGAAAAACTATTAAAATTTTATTGGTGCAGAGAAAGAGGTTAATGTTTTCTTCAAATATTTAAATCAATTTGAAAGATTTTTTTCTTTATTTATTTCTTTTTTTTTTTACATTTGGATACAAAATAGATAAATTATTTTTATTTTTTATTTTCAGAATAACTGTCACCTTGTAATACATTTAATAATAATAATAATAATAATAATAATAATAATAATAATAATAATAATAATAATAATAATAATAATAATAATAATAATAATAATAATAATAATAATAATAATAATAATAATAATAATAATAATAATAATAATAATGATTTCAAAAACTTTCATTCAGAAACTATTAAATAAAGTTAAAATACAACAACCACAACAACAACAACAACACATACACGCAATAGCATAAATTGTAAAACAGTCTAAGAAATATGTCATTTCTGAAAAGGGGTTACTAATTGCAATACAATATTGCGCTTATCGATCCCATCATAATACTAGTCTTTAATATTTAAACAATTGAATATTAGAAATAGAATTATTACATGCAACTTTAACGGATATAGATTCACAATTATAATGCATGTACAGTTATTATTGCAACTATAATAATTACGATAGTAATAGTTTGATGATAAAAATAAAAGAAAAATAAGATAAATATTTCACCAATAATAATAATAGGAAGAATAATAATAATAATAATATTAATAATGTAATATAATAATAATAATAATAAATATAATAATAATAATAATAATAATAATAATAATAAAATAATAATAAACCAATTCGTTTTTGTATATACTATTATATATATATATATAACTATATATATTATATAAATATATATATACATATATATATATATATTATATATATATATATATATATATTAGGATGCACCGGATCTCCGTTTCCGCGGCTCCGGCTTGCCGGAGTTCGGCCTTTTTCAAAGATCTCCGGCCCTGCCGGAGACCACTAGGCCTCCGGCTTTTCTCGGCCGAGACCTATATTTTAAGGTAGTTAAAAATAAAAATAAATATAATTCTTGTTACCAACAACGACTGCGAAGATAAAGAGAAAAAAATTTATTAGAAGAATTATTCATTACAAAAAAATGTAAAAAATATTTTAGTATTTTTTTGTGTACGGATAATATCTAATTCAAAACTAATAACTAATATGTATAAAACTAATAATAATAGTATAATAATATGGAATAGGCCTATAGACACCATTTACAAATGACTAATATTCTTGGACCCAAACCAACTTAAAAGGGTTGTGATATCCAAAAATGACAACCCCTAACAAGGAAATACACTTTTGCAAATATGCTTCTGGAATGCATACAGAAATGAGGTAAATGAATATGCGCTTTAAAAGAACTTTTAAAACTACATCCATATCTGACCAAAGACTAAAAAATTATGAGTAGAAGCGTAACTCTTTAAATTATTAAAGAGTTTTTTAAGTTTTAACAAACATAACCAAGGGACAGATGATATATATATATATATATATTATCATATTAAAATAAACTATATATATATATACATAATATATATATATAATATATTATAATAATATATTATACTATATATATATATACTAATATATATTATATATATATAACATATATATTATATCATATATATAGTATTATATATATATATAACGTATATATATAGATAGCCGCATGTATCCAGCTGTTATCGATACTGTATAGCGTAACACAATATGAATTTTTTGAGAAAATTGAAAATTATTATTATAAGCACAAAGTCAGTGAATGGAAAGTTAAATAGCTTATGCATTGCTATTTAGTAACCATTTTCTAATAGCTTTAAAATCAATTATCTTAAATTAAGATGAAGAAAAACAGGAGCTGATCAGCTAGTGTTGGAGAGAAAAAGACGATTCCTTTCCTACGTGTAAGAAATATTTTCCTGCTTGTCATAAACATTCTCTTGCTTTAAAATACACACTTGAAGCGACTGGAGCCAGGAGCAAGATATTTGCCTAGCTAATTCATGGTAAGATTGCAATCAGGCTAATACCTTTTCTTTCTTTCTCCACCATAACAGTAGATCACGGCATCCGATTCGTTTCATAGTGGTGCTGCAAAATTTTATCCACAGTAGTTTGAATAGTGTTTTCTAATTCATGCTGTTTTCTCTCACTGCTGCTTCAACGTTTGCATTTTAACTTTTTTTCTCCTCTTGATCAGTTCCACTTGGTTTTGATGTTATCCGTGAATATTCTTCATTTGCTTCTAACGATTTTTCTTGTAGCATGTCTTCAAAGCACTTCCAGAAAATTGAGTGTGTTTCCTTCTTCAATATCTGCCGTTCATTTTCAGATTCTTCATTTGAATCTGTATGAGACCTGATCATTTTGATCCTCATTTTGTTCATCAGAATCTGAACTTAAAGTAATAATTTCTTTGCTTTTATAAAAGAGTTTTACTTCTTCTTTGAGCATAAATTTGGTTTTATTCTGATCAATAATATCAAAGGGAGCTAGCATTTGTATTGTGATTTAGAAAAACTGTTGCAATTACATAAAGTTTCTTCTCTTAATGGTACCAAAACGTTCAGTAAGAGAATTAAAAGCTTTCATCTTTCATTAGTTTTTACAACCCGCTATCCCTTCCAAGGTTTTTGCTAAACATTTTACTGCGAATGCAATTAACTGCAGGTATTACAAAAGATATATCTACATCATCATCACTCGCATCTTTTAGTTAAGTCTTCAAATGGCCATCTGTAGCAATCTATATATTCTTCATTAGCTGCCATTTGAATTCAACATTGGAAGATATCTAGATGCTTTTCGAATTGGAGAAGAATAATAATAATATGCAATTTTTTGCGTCTATGATCCTTGCAGCATATAATATGATGAACTCCATCTTGTTTCCACATCTTGGAAAAGCTTGTGTATTGGCAAATTAGATTTTGAATTTCCGTTAACTTAGTTGTAACAATTGGTGATCTACTAAAATTACCTACAATTTTCCTACATAACAGTAATTAAATCTTTAATGATTTTTGAGAAAATATTTTTTCCTTCCAACTCCTCGAAGGGAGGTACGTTTTCCTCATCCGGCGTCCAAAACCTTCAGACCTACAGGATGAGGGATTTTCGTATCACCCCCAGCACCCCTGAACATGTGCCGAAGTGCGCCAGAATGCCACCCCAATTCTTCCGCGAGCCCACATAATCCCCGCAAGGCAAGGGACAAACTCGCCATCCATTGCACGCGTCACCCGAATTCTCATTCCATTCGTCAGTACCCGGTCACCCCGAGCTGTTCAGATCCTCGCCCGAGACACCGACCCGTCGGAACTGGTCCCGCTAAGAACGCTTCAAGCGTAGTCCCCAAAGCACCCGGTTTCTCATCCCATAATTGCTGAGTACTCAAATGAATGAAGCTCACACGACGGCACTGCATCTCTCCCAACTCCCTCCAAAACCTATCAAGCGGACTCGAACCATTGACACGCGTCGCAGCGTAGCAAATAACCGGGCGCTCCCCCAACCACATAGGCCATCCACGTCCTTCCAAAAAAACCAGCCCGAAACAGCGTAGCGACATCAGTCTTTGACGTCACGGGGAATCGAACTTTCATTGCTCGGTGGACTAGCACTGAGAGACGAAAGAGAAGGATTTCGGGGAGAGGCAGATGCGTGGAAGAGGCACATCGAAAACCTAGGGAAGGGTGAGAAGATCCGCCTCTGGAAAAACGAAACTTTTCGCCACCATCACCACCCCAGTGCCCACCAGATGAACCGGAGTTGCTGGTTCTCTCTCCAGACCCATTATATCATTTCTACCGAACAATTCGAGGTGGTACCCGAAAATTTATTTGGATATTGATGATGAGTCCAGTGAACTGTGGCAACGCATTTCACCCACCCTGACAGCCCACCTAATGGAGGGTCTGGTTTGGGTGTTAGTTGTTTCTTCGCTCTAGGACACTCAGGGCCAGGCAGTCATACCCTGC
>JABUQX010066111.1:52500-60000 GCA_015478945.1 Trachelipus rathkii | reverse complement strand
AATTGAGGTGGGGGTTTAGATTTAGTGGGGGAGGATATAAAGGAGATATTGTTCGTGCATAAGTTGTGTCTTATTGACAACTGAGGTGAACACTTACTATTGGTATAAATTAGTAAGTCAGTAATTTTAATCATAGTGATAATTAGATTTAAGACTATTCATTGATCCAGTCTGGACTGTGATCCAGCCTGGACGATGATTTTATTATATACTTCAGTTATGATCAACCCTTGTAATATTTCTTGATACTCTAATTTTGTTTTTCTTTTTAGTTGATAACCATTCATGAATATATATTGTTTATTGATAATTATTGGTAAAATTTGTAAAGGTAAATAAAAGCACAATAAATAGCCAAGGAGCATATAATTGTACATAAAACCATAGTTGTGCTCAAATACCAAATCGAATACTCGAAGACCTTGAAAGGAATTGTATATATTTTCAAGGTTAGTGATTAAACATAAAGAAACTAATGTAATTAATCTAATCTACTATGTAATGCAAAACTGTAAACTTTATGTATTGTAATAAGGTAGTAAACTTGACATTTTGTTTGCAGTTTACTGTCTTGTAGGACCATCGACAAATACGATTGCCCATTGAATATACCCCTCTTGGAAATTGACAGGGTGAGTCAATAAAGTAAATAAATGTATAAAATAGAATAAAATATAATAAATTATATTGAGTTAAAATATTATGGAAACATAGATAAAAATATTATTTAATTTTATAGGGTTTCAAACCGGGGATTCATTCCTGAATCCTGTTGAATTTTTTACGTTGGGATTCATTCCTGAATCCTGTTTCTTCTTCGTGCATCGATTTCAAATCTAGTATTCATTCTGAATACTATTTCTTCATCATTGAATTTACCAAATTGCACCAGAAAACTTTATCAACCCGATCTTTAGTTAAGTTATGATGTATTTGTCGATAATGAGTCCGAATTCTAATTCTTACTTCACCTTCAATATGCATGAATAATATTTGGAAATGTCTGGTTTCCACTCTTGAATCTGGTTCCAGAGCTGAAATTGAGCTCTTGTATATATTTTGATACATTGGATCCTTTGTATATATCTCCAATGTATATTATCTAATTATAGTCTACATTCTATTTAAATACCTATATCTTAGATTATCATATTGTTGGGAGTGGATTTGTGGTATCCTTAAAACTCTGCACAAACATCCCATAATTAATATTTGAGCGAATCTAGTAAATATAAACTTTTTCTAGTGTGTCAATATCCTTTGGTATTTGAATCTTTATTACTATTATTCTTTACTACGGAATTATATCTGATTAATCGTCAATGGTATAAATATCAAGGAACGATCTATATAGTTATAAATTACATATCCGGCTAAGACCTATCTAAGATCAATTGTTTCATTATTTTAAAAGATCACAATCCTCACCGAATTGTCATCAAGTGAACAGGCGAACGGAGTCCCGCGATTAACTCCCTCCGTTACGGAGAAGGCCTAACCTGCTCCGTATTAAACCTGATGGTGTTGGTTGGTTTCCTGTTCTTATTAGACATTCAAACCACGTCTTTGAAACATCACAAACTATCTTAGACGTATTATCTTCTATTTGACCTTCGAAATACTCGTTTTCTTCGACCTTCGACTCTACGAGAAAGAGTGGAGAGAGGCACCTCAAAGTCGGGTACGATTGTTCGGTCCCAGCGTGCTTCTCTCCGCAATATATATATATATATATATATATATATATATATATATATATATATATATATAGTATATATATATATATATAATATTTAAAACAGACCGCCGGATATCCGGCCGGATATCAAGTTAACTTCCAGCCGGATATCCGGTAATCCGGTTATCGGGCTAATTTACCATCCAATATATATATATATATATATATATATATATATACATATACATATATAAGGTTGGTTAAGGTTATATATTAAGAAGAAGATTTATATATATGTTGGTATACAGCATATATAAGTTATATATATATATATATATAGTTGTTATAGTATATTATATATACATATATATATATATGTAGTTGTTATGCCATATTATATATATATATATATATATATATATAAAAGAGCAAGAGTATATATATATAATATTATATATAAATATATATATAAGAAGAGAAAGAAAGAATATATATATATATATATATATAAGGTTATATATATATATATATATATATATATATATTAAGTTATATATATATATATATAAATCACAAGTCATGTCGTCCCATCACCAATATATATATATAGTATATATATATATATATATATATATATATATATATATATATATGTTATATATATATATATATATATATATATATATATATCTTACTGTTATATCTTCTCATCCAAATACCGAGGTCCTCCTATTTAGGGATTTCAATGTACATAACATCGAATTTATTGGGCTCCTCTCATACTGATGCAGGAGGGGAGGAGGCCAAATCATTCAGCATTCTTAACGTCTTGAGCAACTAATTAAAGAACCCATAGCACACATTCCGGATCGTCCTAACCAATTCTTTTGAACACACTTGACCTATGTTTCACCACTAGTCCTTTTCTTTCTTAAAATACACCACTTTCTCTCCTATTGGTAAAACTGACCACAACCTTATATTCTTAATTTTAATACTTTCTCCAACAGCTCCATCCTGCCCTATGCGGTTTTTCTGGCAATTTGATCGGGCCGATTGGGGGCCTTAGTTGCTTCTACGCTAACTATAATTGGAATGACTGCTTTGTCTCTGTGACGCTTCGACTTCTGCCGATAAAGTGGAGCTGTAATCGTTGATGGATGAGCAGGTTCATTCCTTCTTCGACCAAATCTTCCTCATAATCCATGGTTCGATCGTGCTTGTTCTCTGGCCATTCAGGCTAGACAGTGCGTATCGGGGTGGAAAATTCTCGTTCTCATCTCACTCTTGCTAATTTTCATTCAGCTAGAAATCGTTGCAGGGATACCCTTCGACGAGCAAAGCGGGCTTTCATCAAAACGAAAGTGCGCTAACCTCCTGGTTCTCCTACTGAGAAATCTTTCTGGCCTCTTGCCAAAAACATCTCTTTAACAACTTCTGTAAATCTGTCTTTCCCCCTCTTATTCGCTCTGATGGTCTCTGTTGCTAATTCTCCAACTGAAAAGGCCAATCTCTTCGGCCTCCTATTTTCTTCTCTAACTCAACCCTAAACGATTCTGGCATTCTCATCCTCCTCCTTCTCCTCTCTCAGGTGTCCTATGTCTTTGCCTGTGATTACATTCGATCGGGTGCATGGGCTCCTGAAATCTACGAACGTTAGGAAGGCGGGTGGCCCGGATGGCATTCCTCCCTGAGTTTGAGGGAGGTGCTTCCGTGCTATCCCCACCCTCGTTCAACTATATTCCCTATGTCTCTCAATACTAACACTTTCCTCAGTGTTGAGGCACGCACATGTCCAACCTATTCCGGAAAAAGGAGCTCGGATCCTTCTAACTATCGCCCTATAGCTCTTACTTGTATTCTATCTAAGATCTTTGAAACTCTTCTCAACTCTCATTTCTTAGATCATCTGGAATCTCATTCACTTCTTTCCGATCGCCAGTACGGCTTTCTGCGCTCGAGGTCTACTGGCGATATACTTTCCTATCTTACTGATTTATGGTTTTCCGCCCTTAGGAACTACGGGGAGACTTGCGTGGTGGCGCTTCTTGACATATCTAAAGCATTTGACCGGGGAATGGCACGCGTCACTGCTCTCCAAGCTCCCCTCCTTAGGGTTTCCTCTTCTCTTTGTTTACTTATGTCTAGTTTTCTTTCAAATGCTCAATATCGGCTGTTGTTGATGGGGCGACTTCTTCTTTTTCTGTCAATAGTGTGTTCCTCAGGGTTCTGTTTTATCTCCTACTTTATTCCTACTTTTATTAATGAACACTAACTCTATTCACTCATATGCCGATGACTCGACCCTTCATTCTTCAACTCATTTCAATTCTGCTCCTTCTTTTACTTCTAGAATTGCCTCTGGTCTTAATCTTTCCGATTCTATTCTCGCTGATCTGGATAGAATTTCCGGTTGGGTCGTCTCAATCTTTGTGAAATTCAATTCTTTAAAAACTCAACTTACAAATCTCCCTCTCTAAGACAATTTTCCAAATCTTTTCCTATCTCTTTCTTTCTCTGGACGGTCTCTTCCTTGTCCCTCCTGTTGGACAATATAAACATCCTTGGCCTTAACATAAACAAAAAATGTCTTGAAACCTCACATCACAACGGTTGCTAGGCGGCCTCAAAGAAACTGGGGAGTTCTGTTTAGACTGCGAGACTTTTTTTTTCCTCTTCTCAGTTGTTTCCAGCTATACTAAGGGCTTCTCTCATCCGCCTCCTTGTATAGAGTACTGCTCTCTTATCTGGGGCTCTGGTTTCACCTGGCTTTGGATAGGGTCGAGTCAGCGTCAAAAGGCTTATAAACTGTTCTGTACTTTCCAGTTCCCTCGACCCTCTATCTTTGCGGCGCGATGTTGGTGCTTTATCTCTTTTCTATAGGTACCGCAGTGGCAGGTGCTCGAGGGAGTTTATCACTCGCGTACTCCACCTTTACGTCGCCCTCGTAGAACTAGGGGGTGCTGTGTCTGCACACGAGTTTTTTGTTGATGTGATAGGTAACTCCAGGCTAGCGTTCGCTGCGGTAAGCTTCCTTCTTTGCTGCCACATCTGTTCTGTGGAATTTTCTTCCATCTTCTGTGTTTCCTGCTGAATTTAATCTCCCCCACTTTAAAGCCTGCGTCTGTGCTCATCTGCGTAATTTAATTTAGTTGTTGACTTCTGAGGCGTGCAACACCTTCTCCTTGAATAGGGCTCCCGCCCGCAAAGTGGTGGTGACAACTGTAAATATATATATATATATATATATATATATATATATATATATATATATATATATATATATATATATATATATATTTATAAATGAAAATAAACTACTTTAACGCAGTATTTATTTTATATAGAAATATATATATATATATATAGCAGCGTATTATATATAAATATATATACTATATTATATATATATATATATATATATATATATATATATATATATATATATATATATAGTTATAAACCGCTATGTATATATATATATATATATATATATATATATATGAGAATGTGAGCTATTCTCTATTAACTCTAGCTTCGTCACACTCAGATCTTAATGAGTACATTTGTGGTGTGCTTTGCTACAAATGGGAATTAATCGCGGCGTCCGCGATAGGCCTGGCCAGCCAGCGGATTTAGCCGTTAGGCCCTTGTTTCCCAAGGACCTTTCTCGAAGGGTCCCACTGACAGGACGAAAGTCCTTACTGGGGTAGAAGATTACCTAATTATATATATATGTTAGTATATAGTATATATAGCAGAAAGTTATATATATATATATATATATATATATAAAAATACGTTATATTATATCTATTTTTTACAGCAAAAAAGCTTAGGTATATATTGTTTTTTTATTGGTTATTGGTTACTGTTGGTTGTTGTTGTATATATATTAGTTGGTTGGCTGGCGTATATATATATAAGGTTATGCCATATATATATATGCTGCTGTTATATTGACTGTTGGTGCTATAGCATATATAAGGCTGAGTTGGAAGATTAACATATTATTGTTAAGCAAAGTTATATATTACAAGGTTATTACATATACATGGTTATTACAGTTATTATATTAAGGTTATTGTTATTATTAGTTATATATATTATTAAGCATATTATGCAAAGAAAGATAGGCTGTATATAGTTATATATATATATATATTGTATATATGATTTCATATATATATACATATATATATATTATTAGTATATATATATATAAGTTATTTATGCTACAGCAGCTATTATATACTAAGGTTATATATATATATATACAGGCAAGCAGAAGAATATGATATATATATATATATGTTAGTTATTGTTGTTGTTAATATAAATATATATATATATATATATATATATATATGTTAAGTTATATATATATATATATATATATATTAAGTTATTATAAGTTTTTTTACATATAGGTGATATTTGGTTTAAAACCACAAATACCACAATCCATATCTCAAAACTACAATAGCTACAGGGAAAAAGGAATTGTTGGAATCCTGGTAAAATTTTATTGCGGAAACTGTTAAAAAAATCATATATCAAAAACTACAATAGCTACAGTGAAAAAGAAACATTTTTGAATCCTTGTAAAATTTTGGGTTAGAAAATGTAAAAAAAAATAAAAAATAAATAAAATAAATATTGGCTTTTTTTTTTAGGAGCAGGGGATATAGTATATATATATATATATATATATATATATATATATATATATATATATATATATATAGTATATATATATATATATATATATATATATATATATATATATATATAAGAGAAATATATATATATATATATATATATATATATATTATTTGTAAAGGTATTACACGGCAATGTAGGGGCTTGAGCCGACGGGGAACACAGGGGGACGTTTTCCATACCCCGTAGGGGAGGGGCGGAAGAACCCCCGCGCGACACCCAAATACCAAGAGCGGTTCCGGACAACAACCCTCCAAGGGAGGGGGGAAATAGTCCCACCTGTAGTTCCCCGGAAGGCCGAGAGACCTGACTCCGGCCATCGGTGCGGTATACCCTTTGGGTATTCTTAAAAAAAAAACTTAACTATAATAGAAAGTCTATTTATTTTAACGAGTAACGTATAAAAGGTCTTAAATAGGCTTTCTCCTCATATTACTATAATTACTAACAATAATTTTTATTTTATTTTTTTTTATTTTTTACATTTACCTAACCAAAGATTTTACCAGGATTCCAAAAAATTTTTTCTTTTCGCTGTAGCTATTGTAGTTTTTGAGATTTTTTTTTTTTTTTTTTTACATTTTCCGCACTAAAATGTTACCAGGATTCCAACAATGTATTCCTTTTCCCTGTAGCTATTGTAGTTTTTGAGATATGGATTGAGATATTTGTGGTTTTAAACCAAATTTCACCATATATATATATATATATATAATATATATATGTATATATATTTATATATATATATATATATATATTATATATATATATATATATATATATATATATATATTTATATATATATAAATATATATATTTTTATTTATTTATTTATTTTTACCACGACAATCGGGGAAAATGTTACTATTATTATATATATATATATATATATATATATATATATATATATATATATTAGTATATATATATATATATATATATATATATATATATATATATATATGGTATATATATATATATATATATATATAGTTATATATGTTATATATATATATATATATATATATATATATATATTTTTTTATATACATATATATACACTATACATTTAAAAAAAAATTATATATATATACATATAT
>JABUQX010066111.1:25000-45000 GCA_015478945.1 Trachelipus rathkii | reverse complement strand
GGGTTAGGGTTATCGTATCGGTTAAAAATTTGAAGGCGGCTAGATGGAGATAACCTCGTCGTAGACGAGGTTACGTCCCCGTGGGTCCCCCGAAGGGGGACCCCACCCCCAAAAATCGAAGTGTTCGTAATTGGCTGAAATTTGGTGAGAGGATTCAGAGTTGAATTTCTAGAAATACTTGATATGTGAATCTGTGGAGTTAACTCCGGCACCGGTGCTGGAGCCACTGCGGTGCCGAGTTAATAAACAGTCGTATAACAACAATGTTGGTGTCCTTATAAGGGTTATCGAGGTCGTAGAGTTCGAATATGATGGTTATAAGTCCGTGTAGGGTGTCTAGGACCCCCCATTAGGGGGGTCTCGACTGAAAAAAAGAGCACAGAGTGCAAAAAACAAAGGAGGAATGAAGAAGGATGAGAGAAGAATAAAGAAAGGAAAGAATGGAGAAGGAATCTGACTCAGAGGAGTAGGTGTTGACAGCTGCACTGGTGCTGGCTCCGGTGCGGTGCCGAGTTATTAAATATTTGTATAATAATACAATATTTGTGTTAAAATAAATATGCTTATAAGGATGTAGATCTCAACTAAGGGTGTTTGAGACTCCCTCATAAGCAAGAAGGTAGCGTCATCAGGCTCCTGGTCGATGCGGGGGCGCGCCCGCAGGCGCGCCAGCCAGTGCAATCCGCCGGCGCGATCCGACGCGTGCGCGCGCCCGCAGGCGCGCCCGCCGGCGCGATCCGACGCGTGTGCGAGCCCGCCGACGCACCCGCCGGCGCGACCCGAAGCGGGAAGGGTGCGTGCGCGCACCCCCTCGCGTACCGCATGTACGATCCGGTACGAGAATGCAAACGTGTTCTGTTTTCAACTTAATTTTTTTTAAAATTTATTTTTTCAAAAATTTATTATTTTTTATTTTATTTTTAATATATTTTTTTGTTTTTACTAATTTTTTTAAGCTTTTCATGTTCATAACGTAAAAATTCAATCTATTGATTCAAGTCATATTTTTCTTTCGTATAAATAAGTTCTTTTGAAAAAAGCGGGAAAAGAAAACAAGTTTTTATTTTAAAGCCTTTATAATATAAGAGCAAACTATATAATCTTTAACATATACCCTTAGCATCAAATATATTTACTAATTTTATTAAAAGAAACATTATTTAAAAAACATATAATGAAATAAATACAGTATACACCACATAAATTAGACCTGATAGGTTGTACAGGAAAACATAAGGTCTTAACATATTGAACATTATTATATTTTAAAAAAGATGCTACATAATGATTACTAAACATAAAATCTAAATGCAGAGAGTCAAGGAAATAAACAACATTATTTTTATTCTTATACACAGCTATCCAATGTCCATTGCTTGAAACATCCCGGGGAGAAGTGTTGAAGATAAGACCAGAGTCGGTATCCAATTTCACAGAACAGAGTTCATTACATGCGAATACGCCTAAAAATCTTCTTTCGTTTCCGAAGGCATTTAATATTTCTTCTTCATTCATCATTAATAATTCAAGATTATATTTCGTGTTCTGTCAATCTCGATGATTTGAGGATGCTCCAGATACACCAGAACTGAGATTGAGGATGTCAAACTTTGTCCAAATTTGAGACTCAACCCTAATGTTCCTTTTCTTAGGATATTGAGATGATAAGCATTACAAGCTGAAAGATCAGCAGTGAGATCATATGCATATAAATTACTGTTTTCAGCATAATTCTTGAGATCAACACCTGTACCGTTATCGCTGCATGATACCGTATTAGCAAACAAATCGTAAAAAGGTCGTGAGCATTGGGAATGTGAGTCTTCATATATCATCTCATAATCACGACCGTAAGGTTGACCATTCACATGTAAACTGACCCCCCTAAGTCCGAAATGGGTAAATTTAAAGGGGGACTTTCCATAGTTTCCAGAATATGCATCGTGTTCTACAATTCCTATTATTACCTTCTGAGGTAAGCTCCCATTGACTATGTTAGGTATATTAATGCTCGATAACCCTTGGGTAAAGTTAAAAATTTTAGTCTCAATTCTCTTGATTGGATATTTCGCTGTATCAGTCAAAAGAGATTTCTCTATTTCCATATGTTTAATGGGGGATAATTTCACTTTACGTACATAAAGATATGCGTCCAGTAATTTAAAGATAGGCTTTGGCGTGCCGTAGTTGTTGCTAAAAGAGCGCTTTTAACATTAAGAGCAAATTCAGGTGTAGATCTAGTTAGCCTGATACGTGTATCCACAGATGGTAGAATAAGTCTTTCCTGAGAGAATATATCACCATTTACCCGTCCATAATATTCATAGGTGTTATTTTTAGATTTACCAGCATGGGTTCTGTGGTTCTCCACATCTTTTAAATTGTAATATCCACATGATTGTAGATGAGACTCCTTTGCATCTTGAGAATAATTTAATAAAGTTTCAATATAACTTCGATAAGGGTAACTTGCCGCTGATGCTCCTAGAGATGTTTCATTTAAAAATACCTCAAGTTGATTAAAACACGTATACAGGAAATTTGTTTCGGTGGATACTATGTGATCGGTGGTTCCTGTGAGATCTGAACCATCTTCGTTTACTAACTTAGTCTTTAGATATAAAAACACATTCGAAGGGTCAAGATATTGATCAGAAGTACCGGGAATATTGAAATCGAGAGGTACATCTGTATTTGTGATTGAGTGAACGGGATTAATACTAATAAAGCTGGATTCACTCACACTAATCTGTGTAGGGTTCACAGAGAAGAGATCCAGTTCGCTCTTACAACAGTCTGGACTGGAGGGATGGAGGAAATGCATCTTGCTGGTACATGCACCGAACGTATAATGATGCGAGATTTGTTTAAACATTTCTTATATACAAAATAGTTACAGGTTGTCACTGTTTATGTAAAATAATTGCAGTTCATCATCGTTATTAAAGGGCAAACACATCAATGCACTTTTTCTTTAGTGGACCTTTCCTATTCCTCTTTATAGGTTTTTACAATGACCTACACCTTGACCAGTCATCATCTTACGTCGTATTTTTCGTTTAACATCATCTAACATTTCATCAGAAGCATCGGCTAATCGTCGTTTTACAGCTGTTCGAGGATCGACACCTCCCATAATATCTTGGAAAGTATCTATACCCGTCCTAGCTGCTTTTTTAGCAAGATATTTACCTCCTGATTTAAACAAAGGGATGGCACGTCTGAACAACGAAGCAAAAAATCCACCTAAACCATACCCCCTCTGCATTCTTGACCCCCTGAAGACTCGTTCTCTTTCCATTATTATTATTTATCGGAGCTTCCTTCTTATATGTACTTTACACACTGCTGTTCCGGTCGTGAATGGGTATGGCTTACCTTCTACATCTCTTATATAAATACGAATCGAACTCAGTTGGGTCTTACTCAAGGGTAAGTAGTGAACATTAGGAAAACTTATAACTCTTTTACCTTTAGGAAAATGAACTACTCTTAACAAAGAGGCTTTAGTATTCCCCACGTACTGGTGATCTATAATATCTGTATAAACATAGGCCATACCAGGATCTTGAAACATCTTAGTAGGCAAGCATACAAAATGTAATGAAGTCTTGGTGTCATTTTTTGTGACATACTCTTCCATCGTTGGTATATAACGCATTAGATCCTTTAGAGAAGGTTTGATATTATTTCCCGATATTTTGTATACATGTGAGTAACAACAATTACGAAACCAAGTTGAAGGGCGGAAAATAAATAAACTTATATCTTTCAGGTTCACATGCTCATGAGATTTTAATGTGATTAACACGTTATCTTCGTTAACGGATTTATTAACAAGAAACACTAAATCTTTACATAATTGACTTGCTTCAAATTTTTTGTTTAAGTCTATGAACACCTCGGTAACTGATTTATAGAGACCGTGGTTTATTACATAATTTTCAAAGAAATATTCATTGGTGCCTCGTTTGATGGTCGCCGTATTAGCTTTACTTTTTAATACATTTTTAACATTATCAACATTTCTAAGTATCGTAAACGCTAAATATGAAACAGGCATATTCTCTATACCGACATCGAGAATTATTTCACTTAATCCTGCTTCATACATTTCTCGATCAAAAGTTATAGGGTTCAATAATTGAGTTGTATAGTCTGATATTTTATTTTCCGGATGTAGATCCATAGAAGCCGATGAGGGTAGCGTTAAATAGAAATGATCTTCACTCTCCATGTTCCTCGCAAAGTAAACTGATCAATGTTTCTTAATATCGCTAGCATTTATATAACTGTTAAACTTTGCAGGGTATCCTACCCATTTGACAAGATACTGTCTATTTTTACCTTTCCCTTTAGATCCTACTATTTTTTCTATTTTATACTCATGACTCTTAGGATCAAATTGTATTTTCTGTATTTCTTGTTTATAGAATCCTCCTTTTATTTTTTCACCATCTAAATCATCAAGATAGTATAATTTTAACATGTCTCTAGGGAATTCTCTGATAGCATCTACTTTAAAAACCTCTCTCGACCATCCAGCTTCATACCCTTTTCTGAAATTTTCATCAGCCCTGGATACTCTCACATAATCTCCTACTTTGCCTGTGTTATCTTTTATTTTTCCCTTTGGGATGATAGGTACAAACGGTTTTGTCTTTACCATCTCTATAGGGGTATTCTTAAGTGTTCTATGATGAGATCGATTATAAGAGTAAGCCAAGTCCTGTAGTATATCTATATATTTAAATGTATTCATCTTCGTGAAATACCTATGCATTCTTTCTTTTATAGTTCTTTGTACTCTTTCAACTATTGCGGCTTTATTAACTGAAAATGTGTTGAATACCCTATGTCATACTCAGTAACTATTTCTTGAAACTCTTTACCTAAAAATTCTGTACCCTTATCTGTCCATATCATTTTAGGATATCTGTCATCCTTATTTATAATTTCTCTGACTGCTGTAGCAACAGTCTTTGATTTTTTATCTTTTAAAAACGTATCTGGAATATACATCTATCACAAAAAGAATATATCGATACCCCTCATTGTAAGATTTATATTTTATCATATCGGTCAAATCTAGTTGCCATACGCTATCTAAATGGGGAGCTATAGTTTTCCGTGTAGGAAATTTTTTTCGTATAGGTTTATGAAGGGTAAAAGCATCCTCTTTTTTACTAATTTGAGGAAACTTTGAAGCAAACCTTGAAAAACCCCCGTAACTGTATGGCTGCTTCACATCAAAGTAATATTTATCGACCGCTTCCTTGGCCTCCATGATTCACAATGACATTAACAATAAAAATTTTATTCATTTATACTGAAAGGTTATATAAAAAAATCAGATGTATATATGAAGTATTTTATTTTTAATTACAAAATAATATTAACTATTTTAAATTACAAGTCTAAAAACATAGCAAGTGTATACAGAAAGATAACATAGAATATATACATAATTTTAAATTACAAATAATACAATCATATAAAAAATAATAAATAATCAGATGCTAATCCATTTTGATACTTTGTATGGATTTTTTCTTATTCGGACAGCTCTTGAACGTAATGTACCTCTATTTATCAACTTTGATCTATCCGATGCAAAAGAAGTACCAGCAGGACTTGCATCAGGTCTAGGCGTCGTTGGAATATTATCCAGATCCGCTAATCTTTGTTTATTCATGATTAAACTTCTTGGAAAATTAATAGTCTGAAGTTCTTGTTTGATCCTGTTCCATCCTGTCACTGGAGCCTTCTTCCATTCACGGGAGAGATCAGATATCAAGTCAACAATATTCGATCCAAGTATTGTTTCTCCATCAATAATGATTTGACCGAGATCATCCCATGTAATCTGATCTTTTAAAATATTATATAGAGCTATACCCGTTTTCTTACTCCTCACTGGTAAGCTTTCCTTGAGTATGTGTTTAAAATTATCTTCTCTTTTCACCATAGGCTTAGTATCTGCTGTTAGAGCTGTATCTTCCTTGGGTGATTTTAATAAAACTTTTAAATCTACTAATTTTTGTATAGCATTTTGATATAGGATTCTTTTTTCATGAATGTTAACATTGGAGTTTAATATTTGTTGCAGTTCCTTCTCATAATTATTTATCTGTTCAACTTGAGGATCATATAAACTCAAAGGCTGCTGCTGAATCAATGGGTGATAAGGATTATATCCGATCTGATGCTGCTGAATGTCTGATTGAGGCTGTTCGAACTGTTGTTGTTGTTGTTGTTGTTGTTGTTGTTGTTGTTGTTGTTGTTGTTGTTGTGGATGTAAGGTTTCTGTGTTATATTTCAGCTTCTCATAATCGTTGTAGGGTAAAACCACTACCTTCTTCATCATTGAGCAAGCCACTTGGTTATCAGAGGAGCTATAACGGAAAAGAGTATAGGAACACACCTCCGCCTTTCTGTAATAGCTTCTTTTTATTTTTAAGCTTTCTTACGTTACCAGCAAGTTTTTTAATGATGTTTCTGTGACGACGTAACTTTACCTTCTGAGCTCTCTTTAAAGGAACATTTCCTTTTATAAGATTTAGGCATACTTCAGCTATACATTGTATAAATTTTCATCTTCACAGATCAGTTTACGTTTTTCAGAAGGTTTCAGGGTTTTAAATTTTCTCATAAGAGGTAAATAATCTGCTACTAGAGTACTCATTATTCAGGTATGTATACTGTCTCAATCTCGGTGGGTAAGATATTTGTACGCAGTAACACTCTATGCGTGTTCTTAGGATGAAGCTCACAGAGTAAATAACCATGAGGTATAGATGTAACTTCTTTATATACTTTTAAGAAACTCTTTACGTTGAGTAGGGAACATTTGGGTAGCCACAACATTGACCTGACTCATATCCCTTCTTTGTCCAAACAAGATTAAATACTGCGTGTTTAAAGACACATCCCTCATATACTTATTCTGATGAAAGATATTCTGTGTTATAAAAAATACGGTGATGTTTAAATGATGCGAGTAAACTGTGAAAGTTTCTGCTATATCCTCATTCAATTTATGCATCAAATCATCAAGGATTATAATTTTATGTCCTGGTAAACACTGAAGAGCTTTTATGTCATATAACCCTTCGTGAAATTCGATTACATCTTTGTAGTCTTTAAACTTTTCTTGGTAAACACTGTAACAACACCATATGATTTTAACAGGCTTTTGTTCTCGAAAATCTCGACCTCTTTTAAAATGTTTAATAAAGAAAGGTTTTCCCGCACCCCGTAGGACCAGACACAAGACAAGTAGCAGGAGCCTGGAAACATAAATTTACCAACGTCCATTCTAGATTGATATCTGATCACTAATGAATAAGAAAAGGTTTGCGTTTATGTTATAACAATAGATCAATAGATCAAAGGATCAATAGATCAATAGATCACAACTGACCAGGAGGGTGGCTGGATGGTGGAGGTTGATTGATTTACTGGATTTACTCTGATTTAGGGTATTAAAAACATGAATTTTTACGTTATGAACATAGTTACTTTACAGTTAAATGCGGAACTTTGTTAATGTTAGTAGTTTATTCGTACGTATGGTGTTGTTAGGTTTGTCGATGTACATTATATTCTTAGTTCAGGTTATGTTTTGTTAGCTTTATTATGTAAAAACAATGTTACGTTAGCATATATCTGTTGGTTAGAGTATATAAAGAACTTTATTTTTATGTTCTTGCGTTGTTGTTGTTGTTGTTGTTGTTGTTGTTAAGTTGTTGCTGTCTAACGAAAATATATACCCTTTTGAACGGATATTCTGTTCGTATGTCGTGTATTCTTGTTTACTTTCTTCCTGATTGGTTGAAAGAAAGAATCTCTTTACCTTTTAGGTCTGTTTATACATACGAATTTCCCCCAGTAAGACATTTTCTGGCTGTACTGGTAATGATGACCTCTCTTCGTTCTGCTCACGGACGCGTCCCTTTACGAGGACCTCGTAATACCCAACGATGGCATTTACATTTTTTCGTAAAACGAATGAGAGCAATATATTACCCGTATTCGAGGTGCAAGCAATATACCTTTAATCATATCAGTTGAAGAATTCTTCAATATTATCGAAAGCCTCGAAGCTAAAGGCTGAGTATGTGTCATCTGTGGTATCGTCTCTTGATGAAATCAGAGGTGACAGCTTGAGCGGCTATAATAGAATAGATGTTGCTTTCACTGCATCTGATAATGTTAAAAGTATTGATGTACGCAACTATTGGAAACCCAATGATGCTGTCACATTCATGCGTACGTGTATAGGTTTCACTGTTCAGACATCAGCAAATATAATGGCTTTGTTTGATATGAAAAACGACTTAAAGTCTCATCTTAAAGTTGTTGCCATACTCGAGGACTTAATTCAAATAGCTCATGGTGTAATCTACGATATTTACACCGAAACATGTGGATTCCCGTATAATGCAGTATACAGAAATGCCTTAATAACTATCAGCCAGGATACGTTTACTTCTCTCTGGCGTGAGCGAGTGAGTGCTGTTGAACCGAAATATGCGGAAAAATGGTTTAGTGCAGCAAGTTGTATTTATGCTTACATCCTTTCGGATGGTGTTGAATCTCTTGAGAAACATATAGAACTTGCTCAATTTATACAGAATCCTATGGCCCCCTGATTAGACGGATTAATATATTTAAAATAAAAACTTATATGTATGAATGTATTTATTTATTTAATGTTCTTTTTATTGGAAATTATATGTTATACACTTGAAAACTTGTTTTACTGTCCCCTTATGTACGCTTTGTTGTTTAAGATGTAGGGCTATATATATATATATATATATATATATATATATATATAGCTTCTCGCTTGCAGTTACAGCATATATACTACTACATATATACTATATTGGTTGGTTATTGTTAGCGTTACAGCAGCAGTTAGCAAGCAGGCTACATAAGGTTGCTGGCGCGGAGCGTTGTTGATATATGTTATATATATATGTTCCTCTTTATATATAGTTTTTTGTATTATATATATATATATATATATATATATATATATATATATATATATATATATATATATATATATATATATATATATATATATATATATATAGCCTCCCGCTTTTGCGACGCACATAGTTAAAAAACAACGATAGCTACACTAAAATTGAATACATTTTTGGAATCAGGGGCAAATTTCAGTTACTGGCGCGCCTGCGGGCGCGCCCCCGCATCGACCAGGAGCCTGATGACGCTACCTTCTTGCTTATGAGGGAGTCTCAAACACCCTTAGTTGAGATCTACAGCCTTATAAGCATATTTATTTTAACACAAATATTGTATTATTATACACATATTTAATAACTCGGCACCGCACCGGAGCCAGCACCGGTGCATCTGTCAACTCCTACTCCTCTGAGTCAGATTCCTTCTCCATTCTTTCCTTCTTTTATTCATCTCTCATCCTTCTTTCATTCCTCCTTTGTTTTTTGCACTCTGTGCTCTTTTTTTTCAGTCGAGACCCCCCTAAGGGGGGTCCTAGACACCCTGCCGGATCTCTTACAACCATCATACTCCGAAATCCCCTACACCCGATAAATTCTTATAAGGACAATTAACATTGTTGTTATACGACTGTTTATTAACTCGGCACCGCAGTGGCTCCAGCACCGGTGCCGGAGCCAACTCCTCAGATTCACATATCAAGTATTTCTAGAAATTCAACTCTGAATCCTCTCACCAAATTTCAGCCAATTACGAACACTTCGATTTTTAAAGGGGGGGTGGGGTCCCCCTTCGGGGACCCACGGGGACGTAACCTCGTCTACGACGAGGTTACCTCCCCATCTAACACCCCTCCAAATATAACCCTAACCCATGTAGATGTATATCGAACTCAGAACCGGATGCGAAGAAGAAACCGCGGCGGAAATAATAACAAAATAATAATAATAATAATAATAATAATAATAATAATAATAATAATAATAATAATAATAATAATAATAATAATAATAATAATAATAATAATAATAATAATAATAATAATAATAATAATAATAATAATAATAATAATAATAATAATACAGACAGATCAACACTAACCGATGTCTGAACCAAACCGAACCATGAACCGGAGCCGGAGGCGGAGTCGGAGTCGGATGCTGAGCCGGAGTCGGAGCCGGAGCTGGAGCTGGAGTCGGAGCTGGAGTCGGCTCGAAATTGAGATCACTTCGTGATCTCAATTTCTTCGAAGTAATAATAATAATAATAATAATAATAATAATAATAATAATAATAATAATAATATGTATGTGTATGTGTATTGGTATGCGCACGCGCATCCGCGCATATCAAAAAATAATTACGAAATAACATGAAAAATCAATTAACTTATCTCAAAAACATGTGTCCTTATCAGCTACGCTGATAAGGACACTCAGAGCTCGTATTCCAAATGTGGTCTTTGAAACTGTAGGAATACTATATATATATATATATATATATATATATATATATATATATATATATTATATATTTATATATCTATTTTTGATTTTTATATATATATATATTATATTATTACATATATTATTATTATATATATATATATATATATATTACATATATATATATATATATATATATATATTATATATATAAAAAGTATATATTTATATATATATATTATAAATATGGTTATTATTTCATCTATATATATATATATATATATATATATATATATATATATATATATATATATATATATATATATATATATATATATATATATATATATATATATATATATATATATATAAAAGGAATAAGGGGAATCTGCATAGAATAATGAATAGGGATGATGCTAGTAGTAATACGGTCATATTGGAGGCCCAAATATCGGTAAAAATATCGATATTTTTGTATATCGATACTGTATCGATTATTTGGCACACTGTTTCCTGAGTCAAATTTGGTGACGGGTGCGCTAGACGGTTGCGCAGCAACTGTCGTACGTGCCCCCTTAGTTTTTAGCCCCTTTAGGGGTTTGGCCCCCCTTTCGATGCTTGGCATCGATTATTTTGGTATCGATACGATATTTGTTGCGATTATTTTGCATTCCATAAAGGTCCGTGAGGGATTAAGTAGGGATGTAAGTCGTTTTAATTAAAAACGTAATTTTTTTTTAATAAATTATATGTTATGTTCATACAAAAGAACTTATTTGATATGTTAATTATTTTAAAACTTGATACTTATAAAATTTATAAACAAAAAGTATTAACAGTTAATAATAATAAATTCTTTGTTCAAAGATAATGATTTATTATAAAAGTTTTAAGAAACTTTGAAATAATTTTATTTATAATTGAATGAGTAATATAAATGTACGTGTTTAATTAAAAACATAAAAATGTTTTTAATAAATTGTATGTTATGTTCATACAAAAGAACTTATTTGATATGTTTAAACAGTGTATATTTTAATGAACCTGGTGTGTGTGTGTGTTAAATAATAATAGTCATGAAGTAAAATGACTGGAGGTATAATAATAATAATAATAATAATAATAATAATAATAATAATAATAATAATAATAATAATAATAATAATAATAATAATAATAATAATAATAATAATAATAATAATAATAATAATAATAATAATAATAATAATAATAATAATAATAAACAAATCCGCATTATTTAAAAACTTTCAAATAATTTTAGTTAACAGTGGGTGAATAATATAAATGTAAATGATTAATTAAAAAACATAAAATGTTTTTAATAAATAGTCTCATTATATATTAAAATATGATGTAAAGCAGTAAAGCAGTAAAGCAGTAAAACAAAGCCCTACTAATCCCTTTGTTGCTAGGCAACTGCGCTATTGATTTACTGTTTAACTGCTTTAAGGTCTGTAAAGTATATGTTTTTAATAAAATTTCGTACAATTTTAGTAAATAAAATGTTTATATAACAGACACTCTGGTTTTTCTTCTTACATTACAATTTTAAAAAATTTATAAATAAAAAAGTATTAAAACAAAAAAAAAAAATATAAAAGAAAACATAATGTTAATAAATATATGAAGTTTAAGTGCAGTAAAGCAGTAAAGCAGTAAAGCAGTAAAACAAAGCCCTACTAATCCCTTTGTTGCTAGGCAATTGAGCTATTGATTTACTGTTTTACTGCTTTAAGGTCTGTAAAGTATATGTTTTTAATAAAAAAAATGTTTAAGTATGAAATAAAAATGGATGACTCATAGTATATTTGAAAAGAAATTCTTTGAATAGTTTACATTGATATCACAACTATGAAATATTTTTAGTTCGCGCGTTAATATTGCCTGCGGGCGCACGCGACGGTTAGGCGTTAATATTGCGCCTGCGGGCGCACGCGGCGGGCGGGACGCGGTGGGCGGGAACGCGGCGGGAAACGGGACGGGAAACGGGACGGGAAACGGGACGGGAAACGGAAAGGGTGGAACGAGGAGTCATCCTAGCAACTTATAATACACACCAATCGAGTCCTCATACCTTATAACATAGGGGTAGGCACCAATATTAGGGCTGTTCTATGATGTAGGGCAGGGTAGGGTAGAAAAGGCTAGAAAAGGAAGCATCCTGGCAACTATATACACCACTCGATTCCTCATACCTTATAACATAGGGGTAGACACCAATATTAGGGCTATTCTATGATCAGGGTACTCAAGAAAAGGCTAACTCATACTAGGAAGCATCCTAGCAACTTATAATATACACCAATCGATTCCTCATACCTTATAACCTAGGGGTAGACACCAATATTAGGGCTATTCTATGATCAGGGTAGGCTAGAAAAGGCTTGAAAAAAGTGGCACTAAATGGCACTCACTTGGCACTATCTGGCACTCAGTTGGCACTATCTGTCACTCATTTGGCACTCATCTGGTACTCATCTGGCACTCCTGTGGATCTCATAGGACACTCGTAGACACTCCTTACGGTGATTGGGAACCATCAAAATGTATTGAACCATCAATAAATCTGTGCCATCAAATCTGAGCCATCAATAAAGGTGCCATCAAAACTGAGCGATCAATAAAGGTGCCATCATTAAAATATCGAAGGAAATAATCTGACCAATAATCGATGACAAGGGCAGGTGTGTGTGTGTGTGTGTGTAAGGTGGGTGTATGTGTCTAGGGCTGGGTTGGTGAGGGTGGGTGTGTGTTTGTTTGTATGTGTGTATAGGGTGGGTGTATGTCTCAATGTATGTGTGTGTGGGTGTGTGTATGTGTCTATGTATGTGTGTTTGTGTATGTGTGTGTATGTGTGTGTGTATGTATGTGTGTGTGTGTGTGTGTGTGTGAGGGTGTGAGTGTGGATGGAAATAAAATGAACTCAAGTTAGGACAGGTATCTGCATAAGCTCGAGTTAATCCCACTTAATATTAATATTATATTAATTATAATATTATAATATTAATATTAATTTACCTTTGTTGAATGCAAAATAATCGCAACAAATATCGTATCGATACCAAAATATTCGATGCCAAAACCCGTAAGGGGGGCTAAAAACCCCAAAGGGAGCTGCAAAATCAGGGGGGACACGTACGATGGTTGCTGCGAAACCGTCTGGCGCACCCCTTCTTCGAAGGGGTGCCAAAAATTTGACTCAGGAAACAGTGTGCCAAATAATCGATACAGTATCGATATACAAAAATATCGATATTTTTACCGATATTTGGGCCTCCAATATGACCGTATTACTACTGATGCTTTCGTAACTCATGAAATGAATGTGACTAGAGTGTGGTGGGAACACTTCGAAAATCTGCATAACATTGGCAGTAATGAAGAGATGATAGTGAATGTGTGTGGGTTTGATAGTGCAAGAATGAATAAGTACTTTGGGGATGAGGTCATTAGTAAGGAGGAGGTAATGGGTAGAGAGAGAAAGTTGAAGGTAAATCTTCAGGTATAGATGAAATGACCGGTGAAATGATCAAGAACGGAGGCGAGATATTGATTGATTGGATTTGGAAGTTGTGTAACAAAGCGTTTATGGAGCGTATAGTTCCGAGGGATTGGAGGAGAGCAGTAATAGTACCTTTATATAAAGGTAAGGGAATTAAGGGTAACTAGGAATTATAAGAAAATTAGTTTATTAAGTGTAGTAGGGAAGATATATGCTGTATTTTGGTCGAATTAATGCGTCGAGTGACTAAAGAACTGATTGTGAAAAAGGAGGTGCGTTTATAAGTGGTGGAGGATGCTTGGATTAAATCTTTACATTGAAAGAAATGCTTGAGAAAATGAGGGAGAAGAAGAATAAATTGTATTTAGGTTTTTTTGGATTTGCAAACAGGCGTATGATATGATTAATAGGGAAGCTCTATGGCAGGTGTTATTGATATATGTTGTTGGTGGTAAGAGTCTGAATGGAATCCAAAGTATTTATGATAATATTAGCGTAAGAATAAATGGAGTTAAAAGTGATTGTTTTAATATTAATATCGGAGTGAGGCAAGGATGTGCAATGTCTTCTTGGTTATTCAATTTGTATATGGATGGGGTTATGAAAGAATTAGAGGTGGGGGTGGCAAAAGATGGTGTTAGAATGATGGAGAATAGAGGTGAGTGGAGGGTGCCCTGCCTATTATATGTTGATGATTTGGTTTTGTGTGGTGAATCTGAGAGAGTTTGAGAGGATTGGTATAGACATTTGATAGGGTGTGTAAAAGATGTTTGAAGGTAAACTTAGAGAAGAGTAAGGTTATGGTTGTGAGTGAGAACAGTTCTCGGTGTGAAGTTTTGTTAGATGGTGAGCAGCCGGAACAAGTGTCTGAGTTTAAATATTTAGTATATATGTTGGATGAAAAGGGAACGGATGATGCAGATGGTAGTAGGAAAGTTGTGAATGGCAGGAAGGTGGCTGGTGCAATTAAATCCTTGGTGGATATAAAGGGACTAAGTCTTAAGTGCGCTAGGGTCTTTCATGAGGGTATGTTTTTTAATAATAATAATAATAATTGTGAAAATTTAATATAAACAAACCAATAAATTACCTAAGATACCGTAATTAATGTCATAGTCAAAAGCTAAAAGTAACGGAGTAACGGAGAAACGCCACTTCGTTACTTTTCCTTTCAAAGAAACGGAATAACGATAACGGAACTACTTTTTCCGAGTAACGGAGTAACGATAACGGAACTACTTTTTTGAGTAACGATGCCCACATATATAAATATATTTTATATTTATATATATATATATATATATATATATATCTTATATTCCTCTTTATATATATATATATATATATATAGTTAGCAGCAAAAAGATATAGTAGCATATATATATATATATATAAGATATATATAAATATATTTATATATTATATATATATATATATATATATATATAAGATATATATATATATATATATATATAAATATGTATATATATAGTTAAAGAGTAAGTTGAATAAGATAGATGTTTTTGAGTGATATATATATATATATATATATATATATATATATATATATATATATATATATATTATATATATATTATTATTATTATTATCTAAATATATATTTATATTACATATATATATATTATATATATTATATTATATAATATATATTGTTATTATATATATATATACATATATATATATTATTATATTTGAAGAATATATATACATATATATGTTATTGTTATTTTTATATATATATATATATATTATATATTATGTTATATATATTATTGTTATTATTATTATATTATGGTTATACATATATATATATATGTTGTTATTGTTATATATATATATATATATATATATATATATATATATAGGGATTTTATATAGGCATATATAGTTATAGTATATATATAGCATATATATATATATATATAGGTATATATATATATATATTTAATAGCGATCATAGCTATATTTACAAATATATATATATATATATATATATATATAAATAACCTGTAGTAATAAAATTAATAATTACTTAATGTTGTACTTGTCAGAGCCTGAGCAGCGTCCTTTTTTTGCGGCTCCGACTCATGCTCCAAGGCACCATGAAATTTCTGCTCCGGCTCCAAGCTCCCCAAATATTTTGGCTCCGGTTTTGGATCTGACAAATAGCCGACTACCAGGTTCTACCAATTACTAGAATCACTCAATTCTTTAGCTGAAATCGAAACAAAGGAAACTTCTCACATGCATCAATATCTAATTGACCCTCTGTGTCAGTGCCTTTGCTATGCTACTGGCAGCCAAAAATGTACACAGTTCAGACTCTGAGATCCTTCCAATTTTTGAGTGGTTCACTTCCCAAAGTGTTGGAAAACACAATTGTTTTGTCCCTGATGCAATCCTCTACTCTAGATTTCTATCATATTGCAAGGGCTTTAGTAGCATCTAGAATAATAATTTAAAAATTATATTACTTGTTGTCCAAAAAGTGAGACCTAATGTTGTACCATAGTTTTCATTTTTTTTTAAGATTAAGAACTAATAATAAAGAATAATAGTAAAATATAGCAATCGTGTCATGGATTTTTATATAATATTTAAAATAGGGATGATATTAATGAGAATGTAATTTTTCTTAAGGTGTTGCCAAATTCATGATCAGTGCTACGGTGAGGCTGACGTCTGCTACGAAGTCCTCCTCTACTTAACTCATTACTACTTCACTTGTGAGGAAGGAGAACCAATATGTAGTAAGTTTAGCTTCGCCATTAAGAAATAAAAAGGACTTTGATCTTTTGTTTTTTCTTTTATCTTTTTCAGAAATTTATTAGATTTCCATAGAATTTCCTTTTCCATTTAAATATATATTTTTATTTTTAATTTTATTTTCATTTTTATAACTAATAATTGTTATTGTATTATAATTATTATTATTATTATTATTATTATTATTATTATTATTATTATTATTATTATTATTATTATTATTATTATTATTATTATTATTATTATTATTATTATTATTATTATTATTTATTATTATTATTATTATTATTATTATTATTATCATTATTAATTATTATTATTATTGTTAATTAATATGATTATTATTATTATTATTAATTATAATTATTATATTTATTTATTATTATTATTATTATATTATATTATTATTATTTATTACTTATTTTATTATTATTATTTATTATAATTATTATTATTATTATATTATTATTATTATTATTATCATTTATTATTATATTATTATTATATTATTATTATTATTATTATTATTATTATGTTATTTATTATTATTATTATTATATTATTATTTATTATTATTATTATTATTATATTATTATTATTATTATTGATTATCTATTATTATTATTATGGAAGCGATTGTTCTTTCGTCTGTGGCCCAAATTCCAGACAGAGAATAGTCCACTTTCAAACGAAATGCGCCAACTTTTATTGCTGAATGTGATAAGGCCTTTGTGAATTATGTAAGAAAAGCATCCGTGTTCCTGGTTCATCCTGAGTGCACGAGTTCGAGGGAATTTTACAAAATAGGCTATATCTGCAACTGGAATGGACTACTTGAAACGGGCCTCAGGGTTCTTCTCACCCCTCACCTTTCATCTATTAACAGATAATAATACTACTGGTGTTTGTCCAAAGTAAATAAAACCTCTTTTTATCTTATCTAAAACTTTATTTCAAATGAATTAATCGATTTAGTTTTATTTTATAAGCGATTATAAATTTGAGTCTCTCCTCTGGTTCATTCAAACTTTTTAAATTTCTCGTTTGTTAAAACCCACAAAAACAACATCTGGAACATAATTATGACATTCAAAAAGTTGATTCTTATTTAAAGAAAAATTAAATTTAAACTCTGTAAGGCCATGACCCAATTCCCCCCCCTAAAAATGGACATAAAATTCGTAATTTTCAGCCGATTTTGATCATATAAACACCAAACTGTAGCTTTTTGCCCTCTAAAACGTCGTTTTAGAGTGTTTTTCTGTCTATAGTCATTCTTTCAGAATTTTCAATTTTGCTATCAACTTCCAGAATTTTTTTCGAAATGACTTCAAACTTGAAATATGCATAGATGGGTCCATTACCTACAAAAGTCACGTCGTACTTTTTGATTTTTTTGATTTTGTGCTCAGCAATGTCCAATTTCAAAACCAATTTTTTTGGTTTTTGAAATGAAAAATTGCAATAGTTTTTTTCTGTTCGCGCGAAGTGGATAAAATTTTCAGGGCATATTTAGTCGGGGGAGATGCACATTTTTTAATTAGATAGTTTCTTTGTATATACAGTAGTTTTGGATTTGTTCCTGGAACAAATTTTCCCAAAAATATTTTTGGGAAATTTTAAAAAAAATTTCTTTTGACTATACAAAAAAATTATCTAAGTAAAAAAGATGTATCTTGCCCTGTTTTACAAGTTCTGAAAATTTGATGTTGATCGGATGAGTATAAAAAAAATATCTCAATATTTCACTTTTCCAAAAATTCAAATTTTGGAAAAGTGAAATATTGAGATATATTTTTTCCTACTCATCCGATCAACATCAAATTTTCAGGACTTGTATAGTCGGGCAAGATACATCGTTTTTACTTAGATAATTTTTTTGTATAGTCAAAAGAAATTTTTTTTTAAATTTCTAAAAAAATTTTTTTTGAAAATTTGTTCCAAGAACAATTCCAAAACTAATGCATATACAAAGATATTATCTAAGTAACAAATGTGCATCTCCCCCGACTACATATGTCCTGAAAATTTTATCCACTTCGCACGCACAGAAAAAAAATTACCCCAATTTTTCATTTCAAAAACAAAAAAAAGTGGGTTTTGAAATTGGACATTGCTGAGCACAAAACTCAAAAATCAAAAAAGTACGACGTGACTTTTGTAGGTAATGGACCCATCTATGCATATTTCAAGTTTGAAGTCATTTCGAAAAACATTCTGGAAGTTGATAGCAAAAATGTCAAAAACATGGGTTTTGAAAAATTGAAAATTCTGAAAGAATGACTATAGACACAGGAAACCACTCTAAAACAACGTTTTAGAGGGCAAAAAAGGCTACAGTTTGTTGTTTATAAGGTCAAAATCGGCTGCAAATTCCGAATTTTATGTCCATTTTTAGGGTGGGGGAAAATTGGGCTCAGCCCGAACCAAATTTTGGACCTTCCCCAAATAGATTAAAGGAAACTCCACATAGGTTAAATCGGAACATGCAGGGCAAAGGTTAATAAACAAATAATATACTTAAGTTAAAACCGAAATCAAAATAAATTAAATTTTAATGTTTAAAAAATTCAAATAGTGTAACAAAAAAAAATTCTTCAAAAAATATATATCAAAATTCAAATTAAAAAACTTTAAAATTATAACTAATAAAGCGAAACGAATAATAAATATATAAATTATTTTTTACAAATTGAAGGAACATAGGTGTGAAAAGTTAAAAACAGGAACAAATATTACACTTGTATATAAATTTTACAACAAATAAAAGTATTTATCCTAATTAAATTCATGAAAGTGTTAAGTAAAAACAAATTAACTATTAAATTACCTTATCAAGGAATAGTGTCTCTCAAAAACAAATTAAATTGTAAGCAAATAATAACAAAGTATTTGTTCATCGTTGTTATTATTATTTACCTCATCTCCTAAAGAAGTTTCCTAATTTTTTTATTTATTTCCTTATTGCAGATCCAAAGGAACCCTCCATATAAGTAATATGCCAACCATAATTATAGGCTAAAACAACCAAATATGTCGGCGACGCCAAACAAAACTTCCTTAATTAAAATTACCTTTATTCAGAGTACTTTACAATATATATATATATATATATATATATATATATATATATATATATATATATATATATATATATATATATATATATATATATATATATATATATATCTATATACTATACATATATATATATATATATATATATACATAGATAATATATATATATATAA
>JABUQX010066111.1:5000-20000 GCA_015478945.1 Trachelipus rathkii | reverse complement strand
TGACGGTGACGGTGGTTTGACGGTGACGTTGACGGTGACGGTGCTAAACTTGGTTGGCACGGTGGACCGGTTTACGTGACAGTGACGCTGGGCGGGTAAGCGGTTGACGTGACGTGACATTTACGGTGACGGTGACAGCTGAACAATCTGCACGGTGACGTGAACCGGTGAATGTTGACGGTGACGGTGACGGTGACGGTGACGTTGACGGTGACGGTGACGGGACGGTGACGGTTTGGCGGTGACGGTGCCGGTACGTGACCGTGGACGTTGGACGGTGACCCGGGTGACATGACGGTGGACGGTGACGGTTGACGGTTGACGTTGACGGTGACGGTGACGGTGACGGTGAACGGGACTGACGGTTTACGGTGACGTTGACGTACGGTGATGGGTGACGGTTGACGCCGGCACAGTAGGTGCCGGTGACCGCCGAGGGTGGGTGGTGACGGTGCCGGTTCACGACGGTGACGTTGACGTTGACGTTGACGTTGACGTTGACGTTGACGTTTGAACACACTCGTTGACGTTGACGTTGACTGTGACGGTCACGCGTGACGGTGACGTGGATGGTGACGTCATCGGTGACCCGTGACATTGACGTGACGGTGACGGGTGGACGGTTTGACGTGGTGGACGGCTACCGGTGACCGGTGACCTGGTTTGAACCATGGTGACGTTTGACGGTGACCGGATACGGGTGACCGGTGACGATGAGGTTTGACGGTGACGGTGACGGTGGCGGTGACGGTTGTCGGTGGACGGTGAGGGTGACGGTTGAAGGTGACGGTGAAAGATCACAGGTTGCGGGTGCATAGTGAGCGTGACGGTGACGGTGACGGTGGCGGTGACGGTGACGGTGACGGTGACGGTGACGGTGACGGTGACGGTGACGGTGACGGTGACGGTGACGGTGGCGGTGACGGTGGGGGTGACAGGGAAGGTGCCCGAAAGTGGACGGAGCCGGTTGACGAGCCGCTGACGTTGACGTTGATCACCGTTGGCCGATTGGACGTGACGGTGACGGTGACGTTTGACGTTGGACGTTGACGTTGACGTTTGACGTTGACGTGACTTGACGTGACGTGGACGGTGACAGGTGACGGGTGACGTACATTACGGTGACCCGTGACAGGATGATGGTGACGTGATGGGCGACGGTGACGTGACCGTGACATTGACGGTGACGGTGACGGTGACGGTGACGGTGACGGTGACGGTGACGGTGACGGTGACATTGATGAGTGACGTTTGACGCGTGACGGTGACGGTGACGTGACGGTACGGTGACGGTGCCGGTGCGGTAACGGACGGTGACGGTGACGGGTTGACGGTGACCGGTGACGGTACGAGTCACATTGACGGTGACGTTGACGGTGACGGTTGACGGTGACGGTGACAGTGACATTGATGGTGGACTTGCACGTTGCAGGTGACCGGTGACGTGACGTGACGATCCTGACGGTGACGGTGACCCAGTTCGGGCGACGACGGGGACGGTGGCGCTCGACATGGCCGGGGACCCGGTGACGGTGACGTTGATGAAAGGTGACGTGTGAATTGACTGCTACGACGACGAGCACGGTGACGGTGACGGTCGATCCGGTCAGACGACGACCTGACGGTGCCAACTACAACGACCACAAGACGGTACGGTTGACCGGTGACTGGATTCGACGGTGAAGGTGCACAATGAAGGTTTGATGGTTACGGTGGACGGTAACGCAGGGGGTTTTAGCTGACGGTGACGGGACGGTGACGAGTTGACGGGTGACGGTGACTGGTGACGGTGACGGTGACGGTTTGACGGTGACGTTGACGGTGACGGTGACGGTGACGGTGACGTTGACGGTGACGTGACGGTGACGGTGACGGTGACGGTGACGGTGACGGTGACGTTGACGGTGACGGTGACGGTGACGGTGACGGTGACGGTGACGGTGACGGGGACGGTGGGACGGTGACGGTGACGGTGACGGTGACGGTGACGGTGACGTGGAGTGACGGTGACGGTGACGGTTTGACGGTGACGTTGACGGTGACGGTGACGGTGACGGTTGACGGTGACGTTGACGGTGACGGTGATGGTGACGGTGACGATGACGGTTTGACGGTGACGGTGACGGTGACGGTGACGGTGACGGTGACGGTGACGGTGACGGTGACGGTGACGGTGACATTGACGGTGACGGTGACGGTGACGGTGACGGTGACGTTGACGGTGACGTTGACGTTGACGTTGACGTTGACGTTGATCAGTGGACGGTGACTTAGTGGATACCACGTGCGGTAACGTGACGGTGACCGGTGACGGTGACCCGGTGACGGTGACGCGTGACGGTGACGGTGACGGTTGACGGATGATGTGACAGTGACGGTGACCTGGTGACAGGACGGTGACCGGTTGCACAGTGACGGTTTGACTGGTGACGGTCGCCACCTTTGACTCGGTGACGGGTGATGGTGACGGTGGACGATTGACGGTCTTTTGACGGTGACCACGCGTGACCGTGACCGGTGCTGGTGGCCGGTGACGTGGACGGTGACGTTTCGTTGACGTTGACGAGGACGTGACCGTTGACGGTGACATGGTTTGACGGTGAGGTGACTGACAGAATCGTGACATTGAAAGGTGACGGTGACGCGTGACGGTTTGACTGGTGGACGTTGACGGTGACCGAGTGAACGGTTTTGACGTGACGTTGAACGGGTGACGGTTGTTGGTGACGTGACGATGAATGGTTTGACGGTGCGGTGACGGTGGCAGGTGACGGTTTGCACGGTCGGTGAAGTGCAGGTGGACAGCGCCGGTATCGCTGGACCGGTGACGGGGGCCGGTGACCAACGCTACGGTTCCGGTGACGGTGACCGGTGACCGGTGACCTGTTGGACGTTGAAGGTGACGCGTGCAGGTGACTGTTTGACGATGACATGACGTGACCGTGCACCCGGTGAGGTGACGTGACCGGTAGACGGTGACTTAGTGGACGGTGACGGTGACGGTGACTGGTGACGGGTGACCGGTGACTGGTGACAGGTTTGACCCCGTGACTATTGATCGGTGAAGGTGACACCGAACCTCGTTCCGCTCACCCGACCACTGACATAGTCGGTGAAGGTGACCGGTGACGGACCGATTGCGGTTACAGTGACGGTGACGGTGACGGTGACGGTGACGGTGACGGTGACGGTTTGACGGTGACGGTGACGGTGACGGTGACGGTGACAGTGACGGTGACGGTGACGGTGACGGTGACGGTGACGGTGACGGTGACGGTGACGGGTGACGGTGAATGCCGGTGAGGTGACTGTTGACGATGACGATGACGGTGACGTTGACGTTGAGTGTGACGGTGACGGGTGACGGTGACGGTGACGGTGACGGTGACGGTGACGGTGACGGTGACGGTTTGACGGTGACTGATTGACGGTGAAGGTGACAATGAAGGTTTGACGGTTACGGTGACGGTGACGTTGACGGTTACGGTGACGGTGACGGTGACGGTGACGGTGACGGTGGACGGTGACGTTTGACGCCGGACGGTGCGACGGTGACGGTGGGACGGCTAGCTTTGAAAGTGACGTGATGGTCGACCCGTTGACTGTGACGGTGCGGTGAAGTGACGGTGACAGTGACGGTGCGGTGTTGTGTGACGGTTGACGGTGCGGTTGACGGTTGACGCACGTGAAGGTGACGTTGACCGTGACGGTGGACATTGACGGTGCGACGATGGACGGTTATGACCGGTGACGTTGGACGGTGACAGTGACGGATGACGGTTTGACGGTGACGTTGACGGGACGGTTGCTGCGTGACGTGGACGATGACGTTTTGACGCGTGACGGCGACGGTGCCGGTGCGACAAGCCGGTGACGGTGAACATGGGTTTTTCTTTTTTCTTGACGGTGACGGTGACATGGTGACGATGCGGTGCCTCCGGTGTACGGTGACGGACGGTGGACGGTACAGTCTTGACCGGTTTGACGTTGGGACGTTGGACGTTGACGTTGACAGTGCGGTGATCGGTGACAATGAGGGTGAGGGACGTGACGGTGACGGTGACGGTGACGGTGACGGTGACGGTGACGGCTGACGGTGACGGTGACGGTGACGGTGACGGTGACGGTGCGTGCCGGTGACGATTTGACCCGTTGACGGGAACGGTGATGTGACGGTTGACGATTGACGGTTTGACGGTGACGTGACGGTGGGCCGGTTGGCGGTTGACGGTTGACGGTTTGCGGTGACGTTGACGTACGTCTGACGTTCGAACGTTGACGTTGACGTTGACGGTGACGGTGACGGTGACGTTGACGTTGACGGTGACGGTGACGGTGACGGTGACGGTGACGGTGACGGTGACGGTGACGGTGACGGGGTTGACGTGTGACGGTGACGGTTTGACGGTGACGTGACGGTGACGGATGGTGGACGGTGACGATATGGGTTTGACGGTTGACGGTGATGGTGGCGGTGACGGGTTTGACGGTGAACGGTTGCTTGAAAGTTGACGGATGACGTGGTGACGGTGAAAACGGCGACGGTGACGTGACGTGACGGTTGACGGTGACGGTTGACGGGTGACGGGTGACGGTGGACGGTGACGGGGTAACGTGACGGTGACGGTGACGGTGACGTTTGACATTGACGTTTGGACGTTGCGGTCGACGTGACGGTGACATGGTGACGTTCGACCGTTGCACGTGACGTTGACGTTTGACGTTGACGGGTGACGTTTGACGTTGACGGTGTACGTTGACGGTGACGGTGACGGTGACGGTGACGTTGACGGTGGATGGTGACGGACGGTGACGGTGACGGTACGTTGACGTTGACGTTCGCCGATGACGGTGACGTGACCGTGACGGTGACGGTGGAGTCCGCGGTTCCTCCCGCTGTGTCGGTCACCTGGTAGCGACCGCGGGGTCTCGCACGGTGAAGGTGACGGGTTGACGTGACGGTGACGGTGACAGGTGACGTGACGGTACGGTGACGGTGATCGTGATCGTCGCCTGACCGGTCGTTGTCATACGATGCCGGTCAACGGTGACAGCTGACATTTGACGGTTGACGTTACGTTGACCGTTGACGGTGAGGGTGTCAGCGCCGGATGACGGTGGACGTGACGGATGACGCGTGAACGTGACGGTGACGGTGACGGTCACGGTGACCGTGACGGCTGACGGTGACTGGGTGACGGTGACGGTGACGGTGACGGTGACGGTGACGTTGAAGGTGACGGTGATGGTGACTGTTTGACGATGACGATGACGGTGACGGTGACGGTGACGTACGGTGACGGTGACGGTTGACTCCCAGGTGACGGTTGACAGTAACATTGCACGGGATGATGCCCGGGTCACGATACGGTGTCGCTCACGCGCGACCAGGTGAGCCAGCGTGGGTGACGTGACGGTGACTGTGACATTTGATAGGTGACGGTTGACGGTTGACGTTGACTGTGACCGGTCGATGGGGACGGTTGACCTGCAGGTCACGGTGACGGTGACGGTGACGGGGACGGTGACGGTGACGGTGACGGTGACGGTGACGGTGACGGTGACGGTGACGGTCAACACCTCACGATCGGGGTTTGGCGGCGACGGTGACGGTGACGGTGACAGTGACCTTGACGGTGACGTCGACCTTGGACGGTGGTCGTGAGGGTCACCTTGACCTTCGGTGACGCGTATGACAGTACGGTGACGGTGACGGGGTGCAAAGTACGTGAAGGTGACGGTGAGTGACTTGACGATGACGATTGACGGTGACGGTATGACAGGTGACGGCTGACCGGCTGAACGGTGTGACGGTGACGGTGACGGTGACGGTGACGGTTTGACGGTTTGACTGACTTGACGTTGAGGTACAATGAAGGTTTGATGGTTAACGTGACGGGACGGTGACGGGTGACGGTACGGTGACGGTGACGGTTGTGACGATGACGGTTGACGGTGACGGTGACGTGACGGTGACGGTTTGACGTGACGGGTGACGGTGTTGGTACTGGCGGTGACGCTGGCGGTGACGGTGTCGTAGTCGCAGATCGACGGATACAGTGATGCGCGTTTGGTTTCTTGTCGCCTTGAGTTGGTAGACGGTTGACGGTGACGGTGACGGTGACGGTGACGGTGACGGTTTGACGGTGACGGTGACGGTGACGGTGACGGTGACGGTGACGGTGACGGTGACGGTGACGGTTTGACGGTGACGTTGACGGTGACGGCTGGTGACGTGTGACAGGTGACGTTTGACGGTGACGTGACGGTGACGGTTCACTGCGGTGACAAGTGGACGATGACGGGTTTGACATGGTACGTGACGGTGGGCGTGACGGAACTCGTGACCGGGGAGGGGATCACGGTGGCATCGTGGACGGGTGACGTGGGTCGACGGTGACGGTGATGGTGGCCGTTACAGGGTCGGGTGTGACGGTGACGCTCGACGTTGACCAGACATTTGACGTTGACCGTTGACGGTGACGGTGACCGGTGACATTGACGGTGACGGTGACGGTGACGGTGACGTGACGGTGACGGGACCGTACGGTTACGGTTGACCGCGTGACGGTACGTTTGACGATGATGTGACAGTGACGGTGACGGGTGACAGTGGACAGTGACGGTGACGGTGACGTGACGGGGTGCCGTGACCGGTGTCGGTGACGGTGGGACGGTGACGAGTGACGGTTTGACGGTGATGGTGGACGGTTTGACGGTGCGGTGTGACGGTGCGTGAGGCGATGACGACGTTGGACCGGTGGACGCGTAGCGGTCGGCGAACGTGACGGTGCCGGTGACGGTGGACGGTGAAGCTGACCGCGCACGGCTTGACGATCCGCCGGTGTCGGTTGACGGTGACGGTGGCCGTGACCGGTTGACCGTGACGTGACGTTTGGACGGTGACGGTGATGGTGACGGTGACGGTGACAGTGACTGTTTGACGGTTGGAAGGTGTGCTGATTTACCTGATGAGGTAAACGGCCTTTGTTCACTCCTGTCAATTAAGGGATCATCAATTAAGAGTATATCAAAAGCGCCGCGTTTAAACGCTCGTATATCAAAAGCGCCGCGTTTAAACGCTCGTATATCAAAAGCGCCGCGTTTAAACGCTCGTATATCAAAAGCGCCGCGTTTAAACGCTCGTATATCAAAAGCGCCGCGTTTAAACGCTCGTATATCAAAAGCGCCGCGTTTAAACGCTCGTATATCAAAAGCGCCGCGTTTAAACGCTCGTATATCAAAAGCGCCGCGTTTAAACGCTCGTATATCAAAAGCGCCGCGTTTAAACGCTCGTATATCAAAAGCGCCGCGTTTAAACGCTCGTATATCAAAAGCGCCGCGTTTAAACGCTCGTATATCAAAAGCGCCGCGTTTAAACGGTCGTATATCAAAAGCGACATTTTTTTTGGGTCGTAAATCCCCATCGAATTAACTTTATGATGGGCTTCCTAGGCATAAAAATCGGTTTTCTATAGTTAAATAATTTATTTTCCCAAGTGCGTGTAAGAAAAATATTAAATAAGAAGGTTTTATTATCCTCCTTAGCGATAACTACCTTTATTAATTAGGGTAAAGGAAAATCCAAAGTCTCTTAATTAATTAATTAAGTAATTAATTACATTAAAGCAATTTAAATAAGGACAAAAATAATTGCCCTTCGAAGTCTTTCTCCTAGATATTATTATTATTGATTATTATCTTTTTTTACAATAAATCACCTTAATAGGTCTTATTGTTACAAGTTTCCACCAGCTCTCCTTCGCATGAACTAGCGTCCTCTCCCTTCTCTTCTCTCTCTCTCTTGTCTCACCTCCCGTCAAGTTTCCTCCCTCTCTCTCTTCCTACCTCTCTCTCTCTCTCTCTCTCTCTCTCTTTCTCTTCTCCTTCTCTCTCTCTCCTCTCTCTCTCTTCTCTCTCTCTCTCTCTCTCTCTCATACTGATATACTATAATATAATTATATAGATATATATATATATATATATATATATATATATATATATATATATATATATATATATATTATATATATATATAATAAAAATATATAAATATAAAAAAAAAAATATATAAATATTCTTAATATAATATATATAATATATATTAATATATATATTATAATATATATATATATATATATATATACAATTTATATATATAATATATATAGCTATATTTATAGATATTAAAATATTAAAATTGTCGTCATCTAAAGCAAATTTCGCAGGGAAATATAGGGAAAATAGTTTATTGAATGTTGCAGGGAAGATAAAATGCTAGTATATTGTTAGAGGTAGAATAGCGCACTCGAAGCTATGGAGTACCTCCCGTTGGAGTTATGGTGTGTAGGGTATTTTCCATGACATTCCAGTGCCCAATTGTTCGCCTTTCTCTTTTGTTTTCCTATCCACACTCTTCCAGACAACACCTTGCAGACATTACATTATATCCCTGTGTGGGGGTTAGAAAGAATTGCCCACAGCGTGTTGTAGAAGACTACTAAAGGGACAGTGGTAGTTGGGCTGGCTACCACCACGACCACTTATCTCTTACCTTTTGCCAGGAATGCATGCCTCGGAGAAGGTCGTGGTCGCCGTATGTATGAATTGTATATAGGTACATGGAATGTCAGAGGAACAAATGATGATGAGAAGAAGAGAGAAGTGATGGATGTATTTAGAAAGGGCAAATTTGATTTGCTCGCTGTAACTGAAACAAAAATGAAAGGAAACGGTGAAGATAAGTGGTGTGGTGTGAAATGTGTGTGTGTTGGTGTGGAAAGGAATGAGAGGGGGAGAGAAGGAGTTGCGATTCTGATGAGTGACCTGTGGCACAGAGCCATGGTGGATTATGTTTGTGTGAGTACTAGAATTCTAATGATTAAATTTAAGTTTGAAAAAGTTAGGGTATGCATGGTTGTGACATATGGTTCATCTAAGGGGGATGTTGATGAGAGAGTGATTTTCTGGGATAATCTGAGTGATGTTTTGGATGGGGTGAATAAGAGGTTCAGATTGATTGTGTTAGGTGACCTAAATGGTTAGATAGTTGATCAAAAAAACGATGTTACAACAGGTGGCTTTGGGTTGACAGGAGAAAAGAGAATGGTATAAAGGTGATTGATTTCTGTGGGGAGGAGTTATTCATAAGTATACTAAGTTGGTGTAAGTAGAAATGGTATCGAAGTAAAAAGTATGATTGATTTTGTGTTGGTGAAGATGTTGAAGTATGTGTTGGATGTTAAAAAAAATCAGTGAGGGGGTTAGGGATGGGATTATCGGATCACTATGTTGTTTTATGTAAGATTAAGTTAGTGGGAGCTTGGATGGAGAGGAATGTGATAAGGAAGGAAATAGGACGAGAAGTTAAGTGAGCAAGGTAATAAAGATAAACATTTAAGAGCGCTTGCAAATAAATCAATTGAAGGTGAACGTTGAAACTGAACAAATCTGGAAGCAAATGAGGAAGCGGTTGTTAGTAGTGCAAAAGAAGTATGTGGATGTGCTAAAGTAGAAAGTAAGAATGTTAACAGTGAGGGGTGGAATGAAGAGGTGATGCAAGTGGTCAAAAGTAAAAATGAAGCGTGGTTGAATGTACTAAAAGCCAATGATGAGGTTGCAAAAGAAAGATGTTTGGAATTATATAAGGAGAAAAAAAGGAAGACTAAAAAATGCATACGTAGGAGGAAAAAAGAGGTAAATCAACAGTTTGGAAGGAGGATGATTGGGAACTTACAAGGGAATAGGAAGCTCTTCTGGAAAGAAGCGCGAAAGGTTAAGAATGAGAATAAGGGGAATCTGCTTAGAATAATGAATAGGGATGGTGCATAACATTGGCAATAATGAAGAGGTGATAGTGAATGTGTGTGGGTTTGATGGTGCAAGAAGGAATAGGTATTTTGGGAAGGAGGTAATTAGCAAGGAGAAGGTAGAGTGAGAAAGTTGAAGAATGGTAAATCTGCAGGCATATATGGATTACTAGTGAAATGATAAAGAACGGAGGCGAGATAATGATTGAGACTATTTGAAAGCTGTGTAACAAAACGTTTGTAGAGGATATGTCCGAGGGATTGGAGGGAAGAAGTAATGGTACCCTTATATAAGAGTAAGGGGGATAAAGGGAACTGCAGGAATCATAGGGGAATTAGTTTATTGAGTGTTGTAGGGAAGATATGTGCTGGTATTTTGGTCGAAAGAGTACGTCGAGTGACTGAGGGACTGATTGATGAAGAACAAGGTGCATTTAGAAGTGGCAGAGGTAGTATGGATCAAATTTTTACATTGAAACAAATGATTGTGGGAGGGAAGAAGACTAAATTATATTTAGGTTTTATGGATTTGCAATTGGAGTGAGTGGCGGGGTTTTTGTGGGGGGGGGTATGGTTGTGAGCTTTGCCAGGGGATGAGCCCTACATTGACGACATACCACAGGGAGGGTCCCTCGCAGTCTCGTAAAACTCTAGGGTGGAATTTTCTAACTGCGATGAGTTCTCACTTAAGGGCATAAAAGGGATGGTAAAGGAGGGATTTCTTTTCGACTTCTACTTCTTTTCTGCTCCGGTGTATGTTATGCACTTTAGCCCCAATCTGGGGATAGGAGGTAGATGAAAATAAAATGATATATATATATATATATATATATATATATATATATATATATATATATATATATATATATATATATATATATATATTAATACTATATATATATTAATATATATATATATATATATATATAATATATAGGTCAGTCCCGAAGAGGCCAGGGCATGTAACTAAAAAACTATAACAGCTACACGAAAATAAATATCATTTTATTAATCAGGAGACATTTTTACCCCTGAAATTAAAAAAAAAAAAAAAAAAAAAAAAATAACGCTTTTAAAAAAATTAAAATTGTTAAAAATGTTGCAAAAACTACAGTTTTTGAGAATACGAAGAAGCTGGAGTGTCGGAGGGAGCGCGCAAAATTGTCCCAAATGTTGAATTTTTTTCTTATAACTAAAGAATACCGACCGGGTAAAATGATTTAAAGATGGATGGAGTCGGGGATTCTCGGCCTACCGGGGGACGACGGGGGGACTCTTCCCCCCCTCGTCCCTCCGTCGGCTCGAACCCCCTAAAAAGGATATAAAAAAATAACATTTTCTCCAAAGCGTTAAAATAAAATGGTATTTGGCAACTTTTGCTCTCGTGATCTAATGCAGTATTCAAGGTCAATCACAGCGTAGACTTGCCAGGTCTAAGATTATACTAATATTTAAGGTGTTATTAATAAATATTAGAATAAAATAAAATTTTTTTAATTTTTTTGATGAAATTACTTGCTGAAGTCAAAAATGTATATTTATTTTTCTAGTAGATGTTTAGTTTTCTAGTTACATTGCCTGGCCTCTTCGGGATGCTGGCCATATATATTAAGCCGGGTTGAAAACATACAAAAGTTGTAGTGCAGATTTGAAACAACTTTATTTTGGTGCTCACTTCAGATACAAACTGAAATGTGTTAAAAGTAAGTTCTTCAAGATTTGTTTTCATACCCCAACTTTACCTTGAATCTTTTTATTTAAAAACAAAAAATATATATATAGCCAGATATACAGGATAGCTTAAATATCCTTTATAATTACATTCTTACATGCTAAACAACCTGCATAGAACAAAATCTCATAGAAAATCAGATTTTTTTCTGTACTGAAAGTATTTCGATTCGAGAATGTTTGGTTTGTAGTATTGCACCATGTGAGAAGTATGACCAACGACCCTACTAGAAACAGCGGAAACATCTTTGACATTTCTTTCAAGCATCGACGAATGGGACACGGATACTTTTGGGTAGGAGAATTTGTTGATTTACTAACCAAAAATATTCATCACTAATTCAGATCAAGAAGAGGTGGGGGGGTGATAGGAAGTAACTCCCAGTCTATCAGTTCCTGTTTAGGAAGATGGCGTGAGATGACGTTTTAGCTGCTTTTATCAAAGTAAGCGAACTTCACATTGGTGGAGGAAATTTTCTTTCTTTGCTTGAAGAATTTGTTGACATGAAAATCTTCTTATTTTTGTTTCCTGTTCATCTGCAACACCAGCTAGCAACAGGTTTTCTGGATGACAAAAATAGGAGTTGTTTAGGAGCACTGGAGAAATGATGTTCTGATCCTCAGGATAAAGTTTTTGATACTGTGATACCATAAAGTGAAAATTCTTTGCACCATCTTGACAGAAGGGATGGGAGCGGATATAGAGCCATATGGGGGCATAGAAGTTCAGTACGAATCGTACCAAACGCCTCAGATCATCATATGCGGATTCTGTTGAAACGTACAATCGAAGCAGTCTGTTAGCTTTAGTTAGCCACCTTGCATGGCTTAAGGCACCCGGCTGTGCAGTTTTCAAATACCGCATATTATTATGATCTGCATTTTGTACCCCTTGCTGAATTAATAAAACAGATTTTTAGTAAATACAGCTGGTCAGAACTTAGATCTTTCGTAACTGTTTCAGAAACATCAACTACAGAGCCTGGAATTGGTTGAAAATTAATGATGGGTTTGGTCTGAGGATCAAATGAGAGCAGTTTGGTTATAGGTCCTTCATGTAACGATGGGCCAGTTGTCTTCCCCATCAACAAACACTAAAAATAACTTCCTGAGTGGCGTTCATTAAAATGCAACATGGCATATGAGCCATTGAAGTGTGCTTTTTAAGATGTAACTCCAACAGTGTGATTATTCCATTCTTGTTACCCGTATTCACAGGAGTTCCATCGCAAATCACTGCTCTTAAAGTCTCTGTATATCTTGTTCGTTCAATAATACCCAGAATTTCATTAAATACATCTCGAGATCTTCCTGAGTTGGACTAACGTGATCGATGTAACATGCATCTGGAAATGACACTAGCACTTAATGTTCTTCTCTAACTTTTCTACGCACACCTCCAGTATCGACAAGTGTTTCATCTATTTTTCCATCGAAACCAATGCAGACCATACCTCTGTGTTGCAGCAAATGCTCCTCTGACTGTTTGTCTCTCCAGTATTTTCTTTGGCTTTGTAACTTACTTGGATCAACCAAACGTTTTTTTGGGACAGAAGTCCAGGTCCTTGAGGAAGCATTAAACTATGAAGACATGCATCTCTTATTGCTCACATTTGTCCTCTCTATGCTTTACACAACTCAGGATATTGTTTTCTATTTTGAGGGTGACATTTCTTCCATTTCTTCTGATTCTAAGGAAAATGATTCTTCTAGCCCATCACTCTCACTGGCCTGATAATTCAAATTGAACTTACACATTTTTGCGTATCTTTGTGTCTCATTCTTACTTTCAAATGTCAAACGTTTCCTTTTCCTTAAGTTTCATGTTTTTCTTTGTTCTTTCCTTGTCCACCTTTCTTTTTCATGCGTCTTGAAGTGTTTTGATCAAGCCAAAATTGCCATTTCCAATACAGGAATTTTCTTTTCATTGGGACATGGCATTGATTACGTTCAACTATACCATTATGAATACACTTGCACGCGCTAATGTCGAAGAGACGAGAAAATGATTTTATTTTATCTTGATATGTTAGAAGATTGTTTATTTCTTGAATATTTCATCAAATCATTGACATTCACTATTAGTCTTTTCACTTTCACTATAACACTTTCAAATTCTATTGTTGGATTGCCTGCTTTATTGTATATGCCTTTAACTTCTGTTGCCACTAACTTTGCTAGATGAGTAAACACTGGCATCTTTGTTGACTACTTGATGGAACTTGTAGACTCTAAAAACATCTTCAGCCAGTGGTAGCTGATTTTCGACAAGTGGTTGTGGATAACCGACCGTTGCATGCCTGTCTTTATGCCTTGTGGCAAATGCCGGCCATTTTTAGCGACCCCGGCCCCGGCCCCGGCCCCGGCCCCGGCCCCGGCCAAAAATCAGGAAAAACCGGGTTTTCTACCGGGGTTAACTGTAAATTTACACCTAAATAAAGGATGTTAACTGCAAACAAATAAAAAATATATTTTAATTCCATTACTTTCCTTTGGTTTTATAAATTGATTGCCAAAATGCATAAACATACCTTAAAATATAGTCCATGTTTTTTTGGTATTTACTAGTTGATTTCAAATTAAAATGAGGGCCAAATTATAATTTTTCGAGTTTTTAACATAAAAATATTCGAAATTTGATATCAAACGAATTCGGAAAGGAAATAAATATAATTGTTAAAATATTAATGTATTATTATTTAAAGTAAATATCATTCAAGAAAATCAAATATTTTCTGAAATCTCTTTTCAATTATTTATTTATTGAATATATATATATAGTATAATATAATATCTATATACTACTATATATATATATAAGTATATATAATATATGATAGGTATATATAATATATATAATATTATATATAATTATATATATATATTATATATATATATATATATATATATATATATATTTAAATAAATAATAATATAATATATATATATTATATATATATATATATATATATTTATATATATATATATATATATATATATATATATATATATATAATATAGATACTTTAGAGAAAGCCCTTGGATTCTCTTTTAGTATTATGTTTTAATGTCACTTATTTTATTACAAAATGTACACAAATTAAAAACAATGTTAAAGGCCCCTTTATTTTTAATGAAATAAATTTTTAAAAAGGAAAGCTAATTTTCGTCCCGGCACGCGAGACCTCTTCAGGCTAAGGGACTGGATTTCTTTCTTGATCTTCACCAGTTCAAGTGTGTTTCAGTTGTTTTGATATTTTAAAAGATGGGCTGAGGTATTCTGAGGTTTTTAAGGTATTCATTTTGTAGAAAATCTATTCTTAACTTTCACCGGAGCTTATTTGTAGTTTCCTTTACTATTATTAAAGCAAAAGATTCCATGATGTTGCGAAAGGTGGTCGTGGTGATTGATATTTCTGATCTTTATATTGGTTGATATTCGATAGAGTGCCTGTTACGC
>JABUQX010066110.1:7500-23064 GCA_015478945.1 Trachelipus rathkii | reverse complement strand
ATTTTACCAGGATTTCAAAAAATGTATTCATTTTCGCTGTATCTATTGTAGTTTTTGAGATATATAATTTTTTTTTTTTTTTTTTATTTTTTTTTTTTTTTTTTTTTTTTTTTTTTTTAAAAACATCTTCCTCGCACTAAAAATTGGCACCGCAGTCTATATCAGCAATATGTACCTTGTCCCGGGTATGTAATGTAGTTTTGAGTATTATGGATTGTGGCTCTCTATGGCCGTACCCCTTTAGATTATAGATATATTACCATCTTATATATATAATATATTCAAATTAATATTATAGTATATAATATATAGATATATATATATATAATATATATATATTATATTATATATATATCTATACATATATATAATATATTATAATAATATATAGGTATATATATATCAGCATAAAAATTAAAAAATAGAAGACTGGAAGCTCATATATCTACTCTTCCTAAATACAGCACTCACTGTTACAGATAACTTTGTTTCTTAAAAAATTATCCAACTAAAAAAACGATATTTTTTCAACTTGCTAATAACTTCTTTTGAAATCGTATTTTTCCAGCTATTTATTATGCATCCTCATATTTGGAATCTTTGTAAAAATTTAGTAATGGTCCAGAAAACTATAGAAACCTATATATATATATAACAAGTATATATATATATAATATATATATATATAAGCTTATATATATATATATATATATATTAATATATATCCTACCATTATATATAATATATATATTCGTACCTAATTATATAATATATACTTATATTATATATGATGCATAAATAGATCAAGTTTTCCATCGACCCTCGATTCCGATATATCAAATATATATCCGTATACAGGCAGTTTTTATTCGAGACACTCGATATAGTATATATATAATAATACTATTTAATATAAATAATATTAACTTACTAACTACTATACTATATATATAAAGCAGAATTGGTTGGCAATAGAAATAGTACGAGTATGTAGGTATTCAGCCTCTGGAGACAGTGGTCTCCAAAGTGGGGTACGCGCACCCCGGGGGGTACGCAGAGTGATACTTGACGCCAAAGAAGTAGCCTCACTATCACTTGCGAGTGTATGATCTTGTATCAATGGAGTGCGAATACTATATAAATAATATATATATATATATATATATATATATATATATATATTATAAATATATATATATATATAAATATATATAATAAAATATATATATATATAATATATATATATAATATATTTAGAAATATATATATATAAAAACTTCTGGCCCAAATTTAATGCTTCATCCGTTAAATATAATTTAAAACACTTTCATTTTTGGAAATGTAGAGCTAATGTTGGTTTTATTTGGTCATACCTAACTTCGGAGTGTTGCACAGGGTTATATGTATAAACCGTATGTAACAACAGTGTGTAGGGAATTAAAAGCATAATAAAGAAAACAAAAAATATATGGATATGATGATTTTATTAATCAACACAATATTCTACAAATTACAATGTGAAATGCAGCATATAGGTGTCTCTAATATGGGTTGACCCCCTTGGCCCTTCCAAACTCCTCCAAGCATCGGCATTGATGAAAAATGATGTGAGATGGTCCCTTGCAGGAGATGTTGTCAAAGGCTTGCAAGTTCCCGTGAGTTGTGACTGAGCATTGTTCACGGCTCGAACACGCCTACCCAACAAATCAAAAACATGTTCAATGGGATTCACGTCCGGGCTCCTCGCAGAAATAGCCAGGAGTCTGATCCCTACCTGTTGTAGGTACCCTTGGACGACCTGTGCAGTGTCCTGTGTGGCGTTGTCATGTAACAAAAAATGGACGCCATTGAAGGACGCGAAAGGCACAACACTCTTGGAGGATGTCTTCTGCATACCTTTCAGCCGTTAGCTTCCTCTGCTCACGATATGCAATCCGTGCGAGCACCAAACAAATCCCGCCCACACCATCACAGAGGTCACCTCCAAAAGAACTCCTTGGGAGATATGCAAGCAGAAACATGCTTAACCCTGCACCGTCGCCACATATATCGCCTGACGCATTCTGGCGTCCATTTAGTGTGAACCTACGACTCATCTGTGACTATAGTCCAATCTCCATACGCTTGTGAAAAAATAAATCGAACCCGGCATGCTCCCATCCAGGAGAGGGCGATGCAGACTAATAGTTAATTCACACGACTTACTTCTACGATCATTCGTCCAACACACTCCACACACTTGCCTACTCTCGAAAATGGCATCATGTCTGACACTCGAGAGAGACCTTGTTGTCATCTGTACGCTTGTTTCGGAAACCATCTATGCGAGAATCCGATCTGCCCACACGGAAGTACCGTAATCCCAATCCTCTCTCGGCACCCTGACCCAGTCGTCTACGTTCTCCACAGTACCTCAGCGAAGCGCGTGACAAGATTCCAAAAAACTTCAGATATCGTCGGTTGTTTACCTCAGTTGTTGACGCCACCTGTCTCTGAGAATGGCCTGTTTCCGACAGTGTTGATAACTCCTATGCATGTTCCTCTTCTCTGACGATGTCATCAACTTGACATCTTGTAATCCTTACAAGCATTAGGTCGTCTCGTTAGTTGTTGGGTCTTGCCATCTTTCCCTATAACTACTTTCGTATTTCGAGTTTGTTGGTTGTCTTATTATGCCAATTTATTCCATACATAGTGTAGTTACATACGGTATATAATACGGTATACACTCCGGTTAGGTATGACCCAAACTAAACCAAACCCTAGCTCTACATATCCAAAAAGCTCCTGGAAAAAAAACAAAGAGTTTGTAACGCGTTCCCTACCACAAGAAAGTTGTCTTACACGTATATATAAAAATATAATATATTAATAATATAATATATATATATATATTATATATAATAATATATATATATATAATATATATAATACTTATATATATATATATATAATAACATATATATACCTAAATCCAAGTTAACCTATTCTTGCATAAGCCGTCAATTTATTATATATATATTATATTAAACCCATATATATACTATATATAATATAATATAAATTATAATATATAAATAATATATATATAATTATATATATATAATATAGATATATATATATATATATATATATATATATAATAATATATAATATTATATTATATTATATATATTATGTATATATATATATATATATATAATATATATATATATATATATATATATATATATATACTATATATATATATAATAATAATATATATAATAATATATATTATTTATATAATTATATAAATATATTATATAATATATATATATATAATATATATATAATAATAATATATATATATATATTTATATATATATATATTATATAATAATATATACTATATATATAATATATATATATTATATATATACTATATATATTAATATATAATATATTTATATATATATATATATAATAGTATATAATAAATATATATATATATATAATAATATATCTAATAATATATATACATATATATAATAATATAATATATATATACACTATATATATATATATATTTATATATATAATAATATATATATATATAATATAATATATATATAATTATATATATTATATATAATATATATATATATAATATATATAATAATATATATTAATATATATATATATATAATTATATAATTATATATATATATAATAATATATATTAATAATAATATATATATATATTATATAATATATTATATAATATATATATATAATTACTATATATAAATATTACAGCCAATAGGAGGGTACAGACTTAGAATTATTTTCGTCTTAGGGTGCCATCAAAAAAGTTTGGAGACCGCTGCTTCTAGAGAGCCCCACAATCCATATTCTCAAAAACTACAACAGGCTTACCGGAAAAGAAATTACATTGCTGGAACTGGTACAATTTTAGTGCGAAAATGTAAAAAAAAAAAAAAATTACTTTTTATATATATAAATATGAGTAGAAAGCCTATTAGAGACTTTTTATACGTTATTTAAAAAAATAGACTTTCTAGTAAAATTTGTTTTGTTTTTTTAACTAAAAGAATACCCCAAGGTATACCGCACCGATGGCAGAGGGTCTCTCGGCCTTCCGGGAACTACGGGGTTGGACTTTTTCCCCCCCTCCGGAGGCGTCTCCGGAAAAACCCCCGCTCTTTGTATTTGGGTGTCGCGGGGTTCCTCCGCCCCCCCCATACGGGGTATGGAAAAACGTCCCCCCCTGTGTCCCCGTCGGCTCGAGCCCCTTACATTGCCGTGTAATACTTTACAAATAATTATATAAAATATATATACCTATGCCCCCGCCGGCTCGAGCTCCCCCGCCCCTAAAAAAAGCAAATTTTTATGTTTATTTTTTTGGCTTTTTATTTTTTTTACATTTCGCCCCTAAAACATCCAAAAAGTATTCCTTTCCCGGTTAGCTATTGTAGTTTTGAGATATGGATTGTGCTTCTTGAAGCTGGCCATATATATATATATATATATATATATTATATTATATATATATATAATATATATATAATTATATAGTATATATATATATATATAGATATATAAAATAGTATACATTAAACTAATTAAATTAAACCAATCTATAACTTGTTCACTGACATACTAAATATTACTTACCCTTTAAAACTGTTCTTTGACAAAGAATAATAATTAAAAGGCACCAGAGTAGAAAATTCAAAATATGTTTGAAAAAAATATTATTATTTGGGAGGAAACAGTTTACTTCGAGCCACAATGTTTACAGTACAATAAAATTAAAACTTTTCTCCTATTTTGGTAATTTCACATTTATTGACACTTTTGTCACAACATTTTATCTAGTATCAAACTAAAATGTTGCAAGGCAATGCTGCAACACGGTATAATCATTCTCACAAATTTGAATAAATCCTTCAAATTAATAATTTTCAGAAAATTGGAACAAAAAATACGCCAACCTCAACACAGTAAAAAAAATTATGCACCTTCAAATTTCTTTATATAAAACCAACAAAAAGGGGGGTTTAAGGGAATAAGTTGAAAAAAGTCCCAATAATACTCAATGATAAATGTCCTCTTATATGTTTAAATATATATAATAATATATATATATACTAATATATATATAATATATATAATAATATAATATATATATATATAATATATATTATATATAAATATATATATATATATAATATAATATAATTATATATATATTCTATTGAATAACATATAATTCCTGGTATCTTTGTATAATCGATACACATATATCGAAAATCGATTTTAAAATTAATATCGATTTAAAAAGAAACTTAAGTTTACCCATATATATATATATATATATATAATATATATATATATATATAATATATATATATATATATATATATATATATAAATTATAACTAATATAAATATATATTATATATATTTATATATTAAATGTGCGTTTACTGCTCCCTCCCTCGATAAAATTTTTTCAACAGGAAATTCAATATCTAATTTTTCCTTACAGAACTTATTGAGAAATATACTTATTTGAATTACATTTTAACTTCATTGAAAAGGAATACCTTTAAGTCTCATTTGCTCTTCAGTTTCATTTCAAGTAACAGAGAGGAAATATTCCTCTCGATAAGACCCATGGAGGAGTATAATAAACTATGAAAAACTTAAGAATATACTTCCTTTTAGTATAATTTTATGTAAACTCTTCAAATAAAGATATATTAGTTTATATATATATATAAGATATATAATATATATAATATAATATATATAGATTATATATAATAATATAATATATAATTATACCTGTATTACCTTTATTCTCCCGTATTATATATATATATATATAGCCTATATATAATATATATATAGCCTATAATATATAATATATATATATATATATATATATATAATATAATAATATATATATATATAATATATATATAATATATTATATATATAGTATACTATATATAAATATATATATATATATTAAGTATATATATATATAATATATATATATATATATATATATAATATATATATTATATAATATATATAATATATAATAGATATATATATATATATATATTTCTGAGGGTATTTACAGCCCACACGTCCCACAGAAGCAGCCACACTGGTTAAATATTCAAATCCATAGATGAATCCTGGCTCTATTTATTTTAAATATCCTTACATAAAAAAAACATTGTATGGCGAAATGAATATCAGTCATATGTATAATATAAAAAACTGCAAAACTTTTAGTTCAAAGAATAAAATAAAAATAAAAATAAATAAATTATATATTGTGAAGAATATTCATTTCCTGAAAGAGAGAAAATAGTATCTGATGTGTATAGATGTTATATTGTCTATTCAAATGGGATAGGCTTTAGAAGGTGTTAGACACGCAGGTAGGAAACGACGACGAAAGGTCCATTGGACAATCAATGAAGATGTGGTGAACAGTGCGGAATATGCACTGTAAAATTTGCATGTGAGAATTGATCCCGTAATGTATTAGTTGTGATTATGTAGTGTGGCAATCGGAGGGGGGGGGCAAGGATTACCTCTAGCAAACAATTTCGTCGATTGAGAGGAAGACCACTCACCATTATTTCGGGTTTGTATTTCTAAGTTCCTCCTCGCTGATCTTCACCCAGTACTCCTGCTAGTAAATCGTAAAGCCTTGTCAAGATTAGATAATAATCAGTGATAGGATGCACTTTGTTCGAATTATCATCCGGACGTACCTAGGAGATCAGTACGGAAATATATCTTCTCTATATCTCTCTCGTTCAGCGATTCTTTGCCACTCACTCTTACCTTGTAGGGTCAACAAGTAGTTAATTTGTTCTTTGGAGATAGTAGCCCCCCGAGAAATTGGACTTGAAACGCGAGCTATGTTTTTAGACAATTTGGGCTTAGCGCCTGGAGGCGCGGCAGGAGTGTTTTGGACAATGACATTAGGTTGGTTTGATAAGGATAAAAGATTCTACACGGCGAAGAAAATACCACTAATTTTTTCTGCCGTAAGAAATTGATAGCATGAGGGAGAAGGTATGGAGAGTTGTCTGTCATGGAATAGAAAACAGAACGCTCACATCGTCCCCTGTTTTAAAGCCATCACTAACCACTGGAGAAATCCACCGTGAACTGTGAAATGAGACAATATGATACCTTAGCATGGCTGTTAGAGTGACTTAATTTAGAGAGAGATGGTGAGAGTAGATCTATCGTATATTATCAGGGAGAGTAGATCGCTAGTAGGTGTATGCCACTTCATTATATGAGAACATCAAAACTTTTGCAATGAGGTGAGGAAGTTAGATTGCTACCAAAAACTGTTTATGCAAATGCAAAATAAGAAGGATTCTGAGTATCGCTCGCATAATCGATTGTCTAGTATTTATGTATTGGGTTGAAAGCGAAGATAACTTGTGCTCATGATATATTCCCTCAAAGAGAAGCCATCACATCAGATTCAATCTCTAGTCTATCTTCTGGATAATCGAAAGCTCCGTGGAGATACGGATCTTCGTCATTGATGGGACTAACAATGTAAAAAGTGAAGCCTGACAATATACTCATCGGATGTTAGGGCGATTATATATCTATATATTATTTCATTTACATCCCAAGATTTTGATCATGACATAAAATAAGCAATATAACATCGTTTTAGGTTTAATGAATCAGTGCGTTTATAGGTGGTCTCCGGAATGAGGCCTTAGAAATTTTACTTTGTGAGTTACAAAAATCGTGAACCATACAAATTAGGTTCGCGGAGGAGTGCCACGTTCTTTAACTCTATTTTTTCCGAAATGGCATTGATAAAGTTTTAGTGGGAGAATGAAGCCATGAATGTATACATGGTGAAATTCCTCAATAACTAGTTGGAATCTCAAGAAAATGTAGCCTGACACCAATAATGTTCATGACAAGAAATAATATGACCAATCGCTGGCGATAGCATTAACATGTCATTGAATCTGAGAAAAATAATAATACACTGAAACACTCCGTGAGGAATAACCCTTCATCCAAATAAAATGACTTGAATAGAACCAAAATGCACCGACCTGATGCTTCTGTCCGACAAAGAGATTTAATATAGAGAGGGAGCTGTCCTCAAAACCGGGCGAGCTGATTTAAGGAGAACCCTCAAATCTCCACGTTATTCATAAGCTTTCAAGGTTCAAAAAGAAACCATGGAGCCATCCCACCAGTTAAGAAGGCTTCCCGAATATCATGTTTCAATCTTAACAAGGAATCCGCGGTCGAACGATTTTTACAAAAACCAAATTGGAAGTTTGATAAAGCCTGGAGACCCCAGATCAGACAGATCAAGCCTAAACCATCTCCGATAACGACATGTTATGCAGTCAGGAAATTGTCTTTTGGTTGTCCGCCAACTCGATCTTCCCAGTTGGATATGGATTACAAAAGCTGAAGTCCAAACAGATAAAAAAGGATTCCCATCTAGATTCTGTTATACAGATCTAGCAAGAACCCCTGATGTATCTGGAGAATATGACGAGCATATGTACCGAAATATGTCTGACAAGCTACCGGCCGCTCTGCGCTTGTCACAACGCGGTACTCGGCAAGGGAATAAGACGTTAAAGGATGTCTGATCTCTCCTTTTACTGTTGAAAGTTCTGCTGTGCAAGTTAATTATCAATTTCTGAAAGGCTCAGGATACGCTATATGAGCTCGAATGGATAGCAAAACTAAACCTAATGCCAGCTTAAAAACAGCTGCTTGAGCAAGATCATATCATATACCAGGCATATAAACGTATTACCGGGGTGGATAGATGTCAATGGGATTGGAAATATTTTCAGTACAAACTTTCCAAGCTAAAGAAAGGGGAGTGTGAGTTGACATGGAGTATAAATTCGAAATGTTTACCGGCTTTGACGATTATATTCCGAAGAAATCTCGCCACATCTGCTCTAAAAAAATCCGTTATGGTGGTTTCGGGTCTTTTCTATTGACCGTAGGCGTTTCTTTCTTCCCAGGTTAGCTTTGTCACACTCTTGGACCACCAAGGTTCCTAACACCTTTCTACGTAGATCGCGAGATTCACGCTTCTGTTTTGTGATGATAACTTTTGAAAAATTCAAGGACGCAACAATGGTCGAAACCGCTATTGAAAGAGAAAGTGAATAGCTGTGCCTGGATGAAAGAAGAGTCCACTCCCGCTCGATCATAAATGCCAGAAGGAATGGGTTTAACACTGAGTTAGGTGCAAGCTCCATTTGGCTATTGAAATGTCATCTGCCATATAAGTAATCAAAGCTGGACCAGGTGAAGCGATCAATAAGAGAATGGGAGCAAAAAAAATATCCATACAAGAAGTAAGAGTATGTTCTGAACGTTCATTTGTAGGGAGTCCTGGTGAAGGCACCAGAGAAAAGATGTTAGGAAGTATCAACAAGGATATTTAGACGTTAGGGAGTACAGATCCCCTATAAGTTGGCGAAAGGTTGAAGTCTCCCGTATAACAACCGGTGGGATTGCTTAAAAAGTTCGCATAATCAGCCTTAGAAACTAACTATGGAGCCAAGCACATCGAAACAGAACAGTGAGATCAGTGATAGATGATACGTGCTACCCCACTCATAAATCTAAGTCGAAGAGGGACTGAGCAATTAGGACGACTTATGAATTAGAATTCCTGCGCCTGCACTATCTTGTCACCTCTTTCTATATGATTAGCGCGATTGTATTCCACGTTGGAGGAAAGTCGTGATAACATAGTTGAAAGTTCCTGCTAAACATACTGCATCTTGGTGCCACCACGTTACTTAGTGAAACCAAGCTTCTTCAAAATTAGAGTAATAGCCACGACAATTTCATTGAAGGAAGTGGCAGCTGTTTGTTATGAATATTATTAGAATAGTTTTTTTTTTTAGAGAATTATCTCTATGTGTCTAGGGGTAATATTGGAGGTATATACAGATTAGGAGGAAAGGCTGTGACGTGGGTCCCGACGAGAAGAGCAGCAATCCTGATTATAAGGATAGTCGCACAACAGAGATTTGGGAGTTACAACCGGTTTTGGAGAGTTTTTGTATTTGTGAAAGGCTTCCGTCATGAATGCGAAGTAAGTTGAGTTCAACCAAGTCCATGGCTTTATTGGACTTGTTGGTCGTTGGAAGAGGCAAACATGGCGTGCTCATGTTTAAATGGGAGGGATATCAGTGTCTACCGAGCAGGCAGATTCAAAAATGTATGAAGAATATGAGACTGTTACCATGGAGACAGTGTAGAAAGGTGTCACCGGAAAAATTTTGGAAGACTGAATAATTTGAGTTAAGATGAGAGAGTACTGGTTCCCATTTAATGCCGCCATCAGATGCAGAATGCTTGGAGCATTTGTGATGTTTGCATTGAACGGTTTTTCATTCACCTCTCTCGGAAGTGCACGAAGCATTAGAAAAACAGGGGGACATCGCATCAAGATCCATTTTTTTTCTTTGGGCAACAACTGTAATTTCCTATTTTTTTTATACCTAGAAGGTATAAAATATGGCTAATATTTCCTCCAAACTTTGATTTTGTGACCAGGATAATGGTAGTTCACAAATTTACCAATTCCGATATAGAAAAAAATAGTGAATATAATCATTCTCAGTTACACAAAGTTAAGAAAAATGACATATAACTCAAAATTAGCATTTATTTATTCTTAGTTTATACAACAGACCTCAAAATATTTAGAAGTAAGTTTTCTGGATTTACGCATATAAGGTAAGTTGTTTTCACGAATCAACCAGAAATTAGTTTCAATCCCGTTTTCGTTATATAGTACTTGGTAGCCCAGCGTTCAAGCCCAGAATATATCCTGGTGAAGGAAATAATATTTTCTGGAGTCAAAAGAGACTCCCATTTGACATCGTTCATCCCTACTGAACTCGGTCTGTTGTGGCCAATCCCTTTTGGAAGTGTTCTGCGGAAACCCTGCTCTCCCATAGACAAAGATAACAAGAGGAAACTTGGTAAAGCCGCCTTGGAGACCCATCAGGAAAGAGGAGAAAAAATATATACAAATTTAAATATCTTTCACTCATTGTTATTAAAAATTATGTTACATAAATTCAAGCTTTCACTTAAAGATTCAAACTATCTTAGAAAAAACAAACTATATATATATATATATATATATATATATATATAATATATATATATATATATATATATATATATATACTATTACTATAACTATATATATATATATATCTTAACAAACTTAATATGCTATATATATATATATATATATATATATATATATATATATACCTTATATATATCCATATATATATATATTAATTTCTAGAGTTCTTTTGCAAGGTAGGTTCGCAGGTGAAATGAGGTGCCCATTGCTTGTCTTGGTCCCAAACAGACATGCCAAAACATGCCTTATATGTCTAGCACATTTCAGCAGATGTATTCACAGAGCACTTTTTTGCTCGTGTCTTCATAAATTCACCACAGACAAAACAAAATGCGCCTGCCGGATATTTGCAACTTCTTGATGCCATTTGTGCTGAGTACACCTATCAAAGACAACTTATCTACACTTGAACAGCTACTAGAATACTGATGAACTAATCAACTAACTATATTGATACTTGAGCTTACGTTCTCTGTATTTATTTCGTCATCTAAGTTGCCAGAAAGTTCAAGAAATAAAAATGTCATATATTTAAAAAAATATTAATTTTCTCTGAAATGCAAATAGATCAGTTTGAAAACAGCGATGCCAAGGTAACAAAAGCAAAGTTTGAAGGAAATAATATTATTTTTCTTTGCTTTCTACACAGAAGCAATTAGGAAATAATGCTTTCAAAGCAAAGACAAATTTTTTCTCTTTTTTTGTTACATAGTGAGGTATTAATATTTCATCTATAATATATATATATATATATATATATATATATATATATATATATATATATATATATATATATATATATATATATATATATATATATATATATATATATATATATATATATATATATATATATATATATATATATATATAAAGTGGGGAGGACGAAGTACGGAGCGTCCGAAGGATTGATGAAATTATTCACCATTGGGCACGTGAAATGTTAGGTAATATCCTGTGATACTACGGTACTCAATAGTTCGTCCCTTTAGCGCTTCTTCTTCATTTCCTTCCTAGACAGCCTACAGTAGTGGGTTGGAGCCACTACGGAATCGCCTGCCTGTCTGTTACCCAGTTTTTTCTCTCCTCGTTAATATGTGCAGCTTCCCAAATCAGCTGTTCCAGATCGTTAAGAATACTGAATGATTTATCTTCCTCCCTACCTTTATAAGTATAAGAGGAGCCCAACCACTCAGTGTGGTGTACGTATAAATCTCCTAAATAGAGGACCTTGGCATCTGGATGAGAAGATGTAACAGTCTCGTGGGAGGTTGTAAGATATTCAGAAAGAGTCGAAAAATCTATTCCTTTAGAGGAGCAGTAGCAGAAATACAAGATAATGGCAGTAGTAGGAAGACAGATTTTAAGTCATTGAACATCGAAATTAGGAGATTCAAAATTTTCGAAACGGGTTACAGGAATGTTTATGTGTTTATATAGACGCAGACCCCCAACATTCAGACGAAAATTGTAAAGTAAGTTAGATTTAGAAATATTTAGTTTGCTAGAGAAGAAATTCTTGGCTAGCTGGTTTTCAGATAGAAGTAAGATATTTAAATGAGAGGTAGGAAGGTGGAGTTGAAGAGATTTGAGATTAACACGGAGGTCACGGACATTTGCAAAGACTATAGAAAACCCTACACCCACTCTCTACACCCACTCTACACCCACTACAGCGTCTCCGAACACGCGACTTTGCCATTGTACCAACCTTTTATTAAAATAAACCGTTGAGTAAATAAAAACCGAAAAAAATGCAGTAACTAAAACCTAATAAAAAAAATTATTCCAAGCATCTAGCTATACTATATAGGCTAAAACCCTAAACTAAATCAGATTGGTATAAAAATTTAAAACCTTAAAAACGAATACTTATCTTAAAAGTTATTGTCCATGTCGTTAAAAATAATAATAATAATAATAATAATAATAATAATAATAATAATAATAATAATAATAATAATAATAATAATAATAATAATAATAATAATAATAATATACACACACACACACACACACACACACACAATATTCAAGCTTGGAAATATTTTTTGTCTCCAATGGTCGTTCGCCTTTAAATTATTACATTCTACATTTTCTGATTCTTTTTCTAGTTCCTTTAATGTTTTCCCTTCCCTTCCCACTTTCATTCCTCTCCCTTCCCCTCTCCCTCCCTCTTCTTTCACTCGTCTTCTTTTCTGGAGGGGGATACGTCTTTGATGCATCTTCGTCTTGAACCGTAAATAATTGCATTCAAGCATGCACTAGTTTATCTTTTGAAAACTCATCATCTCTTCTAGCTTACTTTTGTATCCAGAATATATATATATATCTTATATAGAGAAGATTTATATATAGTGAGAAAGAGAAGTTATATATATATATATATATATATATATATATATATATATATATATATATATATATATATATATATATATATATATATATATATGGACATTTATAAGTGGTTGACTCCGTTAATATTAGGTTAGGTTAATTTAGGTTAAGTTTGGTTAGGTTAGGTTAAGTTAGGTTAGGTTAGGTTAGGTTAGGTTAAGTTAGGTTAGTTTACCCAAAAATTTAATGTATTTACCCTAAAATTATTAAAATAACGATACATTAATTATTGATTTTCGCTCCTGGAGTCAACCACTTTAGAAAATTTTAATTTTAATTTTTAGTTATTGAATAAAGATCGTAAAATTAAGCAACTTTAATCTATATTTATTGGTTAAAAAGAATACCTTCTAAAGTAGGAAAATACCAAATTTTGGTGAATATACCTTTTCGTGAATACTGAAAAAAATTTGTTTAAATGACCATGTTTAAAAATATTTTCCAACACCTTTTTTGACATTTTTTAACGTTTTATTTATTCTTTTTAAGCACATTATATATATATATATATATATATATATATATATATATATATATATATATATATATATATATATATATATATATATTTATATATAGAGGAAAAAGTATATTATATATATATATATATTTATTATATATATGTTAAATATATATATATATATATATATATATATATATATATCGTTTTTTTTAATTTCTCATTTATTATTTTAGGCTAAAGTTCCAAAATAACGTAACTAGACAAAAATTTAAATATTTATTTAAAATTTAAATACTCAAAATTTTGTTTAAATGACCATACTTAAATATTTTTCCAACTAGTTTATAAAAACAATGTCAGAAGAGTAGCTTAGTATACATTTGATGAAGTATTAGGCCATAATATTGCGTAATGTTTTGTAAGACATATTAAAAGTTTTCAGATTTTATAAAGTCTCTTCGTAAATATACGTAAATGTGTAGAAATATAAATTGAAACGGTGATTAAATGTTTGTTAGTACATTCCATGTTAAACGTTTATGTAAAGTTATATAATAATATAAAAACTTTTTTCATTTTCCATCTACAAAGAACATATTTTATATTATATTTATGCAGTATGAAAATTTGTAATACAAAAATGAAGCTCCTAATATGACATAATGAGTGAATCAAGAGATCACAGTTGGGTTGGAGTTATAGGGCGGATAGGTTGCGTTACTGCTTTACTGCTTTATTTCGTTTACTGCTTTTGGGTTAATAAACATAATTTTTAATAACATTTCCACTTTATTAGGATATTTTTACACAAAGAACTTATTTTTGTTATGTTTACACACCATGCGAGTTTGTAATACAAAAATGAAGGGTCAAATATGACATAAAATAGTAAATCGATGGATCAGGGCTTTGTGGATTTTTTTGTTCCTGCTTTACTGCTTAACTGCTTTAGGGTCAATAAAATACAAATTTTTTAAATAAAAACTTTCCACTTTTTATGATATTTTTATACAAAGAACTTATTTTTATGTTTGTTGATAAAATATGCAAGCTAGGAACAAAAAAATGAAGAGCCAAATATGACATAAAACAGTAAATCAACAGATCACGACTGGGTGGGAGGAGTGTCATGGTTGGTTTCCGTTACTGCTTTAAGGTTAACAATTTTTTTTAATAAAAATGTAAAACTTTTACAAAAAATTTAAATTCTTTAAAAACCCTTTCCAACAATTTAATAATGAAACAAATTTTTAATAAAATTTTTAAATTTTGGAAAAAATTTAAATTGAAAATTTAGTTAACGTTGAAATGAAAACATAAAAAATATTAAAGTTACAAATTGAAAAATTGGTGAAAATATAAATGTTTCAGCTTGAAAGAATATATATTAAAATATAATAGCTAACGTTTACAAAAAGAAAACGGGATATAAATATGTTTGATCTGATCTCATAAGAGAGAGAGA
>JABUQX010066110.1:0-5000 GCA_015478945.1 Trachelipus rathkii | reverse complement strand
AGATCTATTTGATTACGATATCTAAGACAGATCTGTTTGATTTTACTATATCTAGAACAGATCTATTTGATTTTACTATATCAAGTACATACTTTGATTTTACTTATCAGAGCATAAACTATTTGGATTTCATATCTAGGACATATCTGCTTGGTTTTTACTATATCTAGGACAAATCTGTTTGATTTTACCATATCTAGGCCTTATAATTTGATTTTACGATATCTAAGACAGGTCTGTTTGATTTTACTATATCTAGAATAGATTTGCTTGGTTTTACTATATCTAGGACAGATCTGTTTGATTTTAGTATATCTAGAACGGATCTATATTTGATTTTGTGTTATTTGAACTGATCTATTTGATTTCACTATACCTATTACAAATCTGTTTGATTTACTATATCTAGAACAGATCTATTTGATTTTACGATATCTAAGACAGATCTGTTTGATTTTACTATATCTAGAACAGATCTATTTGATTTTACTATATCTAGGACAGATCTGTTTGATTTTACTTTATCTAGAACATAACTATTTGATTTTTACTATATCTAGGACATATTTGCTTGGTTTTACTATATCTAGTATTAGTTCTATTTTGATTTTACTATATTCAGAATACTACTAATTCTGCTTTTACTATATCTAGGACAGATCTGTTTGATTTTAGTATATCTAGAACAGATCTATTTGATTTTACGATATTTAAGACATCTATTTGATTTTACTATATCTAGAACAGATCTATTTGATTTTACTATATCTAGGACAGATTTGTTTGATTTTAGTATATCTAGAACGGATCTGTTTGATTTTGCTATATCTAGGACAGATCTCTTTGATTTTACTTTATCTAGAACATATCTATTTGATTTTACTCTATCTAGGACATATCTGTTTGGTTTTACTATATCTAGGACAAATCTGTTTGATTTTACTATATCTAGTTGTTTTGGGGTATATAATTTATTCACTGTTTTGGAACAGATGTTTGATTTTTTTTATATCTATAACAGATCTGTTTGACTTTAAAATATCTAGTTCGCTAATTCTAGTGTTTTAAGTAAGTAAAAATATAGTCAAAATCCACTAGTTCTTGTTTTATAATTAGTTTATAGTTTTATATTTAGTTTAGCCTTTTTTACTTAGTTTATATTTAGTTTATACTTAGTTTTACGCTTAGTTACTAATTCTAGTTTTAATAAAGTTAAAATCAAGTTCAATTCACTAGCTCTGGTTTGATTTCACCATATCTAGCTCACAAATTCCGGTTCATTAATAGAATAAAAGCCTTTCATCCACTGATTACTATCTGATCTCGACACGCCTGTCGGCTGGGTGAGTGGAGTGGCAGCATCCGCTAAGGGGCAAACTTAAAAATATAAAGCCGAACATTGGTGAGTGTTCTACGTCTCACTCACGAAATCGCATGCACTAGGTAATCCTTGCACGCCTCCTCATTGGCCATACCAACATCACTCACAGCTACTACACGTCACGTGATCCTCCCCATACCTGCAAAATTTGTCGTCGACACACACCGCAATCTGTTCAACACATTATCATTGATTTTCCTCATATATATATATATATATATATATATATATATATATATTATTGCTATTATATATATATATATATATATAGAAGAAGAAGCAGTTATTATTGCTACATATATTGGTTGTTGGAGTGTTATTGTTAAGGTTGTTGTTAAGAAAGCATATATATATATATATATTATTGTTGTTACATACATATATACAGTATATATATATATATATATATATATATTATATATATATATATATATATATATTATATTATTATTATATATATATATAAAAGAATATATATATATATTATATAATATATATATATATATATATATATATATATATATAATATTCTTTCTTTATCCCCTTCTCTCTCCCAATAATACTGGCATAGTAGCCAAAAATATATTTAAAATAGAACGTTATAGAAGAGCATGACAAGCCCAAAGGAAAGGCCCTAAGACTGTGGGCACCCTGATAAATGTCAAGGAAAAAGTCCTGGGCCATGCACACAACATGTCCCTTAACTAAACTATTTACTCCTATTATGCACTTCTTCTCGCGCCTAAACTAGTATTCCTTTCCTTCAGACATTCTTTACTGACTCAATCCTCCACATTTTCTTCTTAGTTTGCCAGCTATTTGGATTATCAGTCACCAATTTAAAAACATCCACGAATCAACCCACTATCATCCATCCTTTCCATATGGCCAACCATCTCAATGTAATCTGCTGATGCCTTTCCCCATTTATACATTTCTTCACACAACACAACTACCTATATTTAATTATTCTTTATTATAATTTTTTCACGCTAACATGCCTCACAAAATTGTATATATATATATATATAGCATATAGTATATATATATATATATATATATATATATATATATATATATATATATATATATATATATATATATATATATATATATATATATATATATATATATATATAACCAGATCCTTAATAGATTGTCCAGCTCCCTACCAGTATCCCTGATCGTTTTAGAGATGAACAAAACATTCTTGACTTATCGTAACTTCTAATGCTTCCCTTCTTATAACGTTAATCTCTTTCCACGTTTGGGTTCCTTATATAACCTTATAATCCGTACTCTGTTTTTTCTCTTCACGTCTGTTTTTGGAACGTTTGGTACTTTGATGTTGCTAACTGGTCGAACTTTGCACCATGCCTTTTGATTTCCGTTTCAGTAATGTGCAGATCGCTTAACGAATGTTATTCTTCTTCTCGTATAAAGAAATGCCTTACATTCACTTTTTACCTTAACTAAGACTTAATAAACGTTGACATAACTTTGCTCGTTATCATTCTATTCGCTACAGGGACGCTGCCATCAGAAATTATCATTGTTTTCAAACTCAAGAAATTCGTGGTTCTTACGTTTCATCCAGGAATGGCGTAAAATCTATTCTTCAAGATATTGAGAACTTTTTTCTAGATAGAAAGTGTAACATCCATATTCCACTCGCCCTTTCTGACATTTTGCAAAAGTGTCAACTCAAAGTTTTTATTTCTTCTTTTTCTCCTCTTGTTTCTTTTGACATCACTACTATTGTCTTTTCTTCTACTACGGTTTTGCTCAAGCCGTTGCTCCTATTTCAAAGTCTAGAAGATTCTGGAGCTATTTCTCATTCTTCGTTCCCTCCCACTAATATTCCTAGCCTAATCTCTTCTAAAGATTCTAGTTCTGCTCTCTTCGATCTTTAACACCAAGAAGACTTCCGAGTTTTTATCTTGCCTTGATAAACAGTTCTGTTTCGTCTCTGCCCATAAACTTTAACAATTCCTTATTTGAAAACTTGCATGCAATCTTCCTGCGCCGATGAAGGGGAATCCTTTACTACACTAACTCGTACTATCTCTTTACCTTGTTATTTCCTATGTTTTATTCTAAACTTAGCACGAAGATTTGAAGATATATTTCAGAAAGAAAGACTCAACTGGTGATCTTCTTTACCTTTTCTCTGACTCTTCTCTTCAAATCTTCGTCTTTTCGGTTAATCTTTTACTGTTGCTCTAGAGTGACGGTCCAGTGGTTTTCAAATTGGGGTGCGCTCACACCTTGGGGTGCGTCTTGAAATACCAAGGGGTGAGCGACAAGGGTGAAGAAAAACCTAAATTTTATGTTTTAGTAATTATATATATATATATCATATATATATATATATATATATACGATAGTATATATAGTATATATATATATATATATATATATATATAGAGAGTAGAGTATATATATATATATATATATATATATATATATATATTTATATATATTGTGAAAGAATAGGGGGCAGCATGGAATCTACTATATTTATTCTTGGTGGTGAGCCACTAAAAAAAGATTGGGAACCACTGCCGGTGACGGTTTAGACATATCGAAAGTTTTTAGTTTGCCACAGGGCTTTGATTTCCTGTCGTTCTGTTTTAGACGACCGCCGTCCGTCCTTTAAATATATCAATGGTGGAGTCCCCCCGGAGTTCATTCTATCCTCCATTTCTTCCATCTCTCACTTTGTCTCCTAACCACTTTTATGCCGACTACTCAAACCTTCATTATTTTTCTCAATTCGACAGGCGTTGGGGTAAGGAAAATATAGTTGATTTTAATGCCTCAAAAGGTCAGTTCCTTCATCATCTACTTAGCGTAATCTTCTAAACATATACATCTTCTTTGAAAACACACAATTCACACCTTCTTCTCTTTTGTAAAATCTTGCCATTTAGGTTTAAAGTGAGTTTCTCTCACTCAACAAGCATTTATCTTAATATGAGGTTGGTGTATTTTGAGGTGACCTTCAGAACTTTTCTCACCACCTCAGTTGCTTGTTCTGAACAGAAATCCCTCTCGCCCTTGTATGGAGTATGCATCGCTTGTCTAGGTGGTTTCACGCATACTGTTCTTATTGATATGGTGGAGTCTATAACTTTCCGATTCATCTACTCTACTGTTCTCATTAACCCTCTCCAATTTCTTTCTGGCAGTCATACCATTGTTGCATTACTCTCATAAAACTATTGCTATCGCTATTACGATGAAAACTGATCTTCTGAATTCTCTATTCGTTTACAACTTTTGGGAAGAGCTTCACAGACTCTTCTTTACATATATATATATATTATAGAAACAATTTTATATATATATATATATATATATATATATATATATATATATATATATATATATATATATATATATATATATATATATATATATATATATATATATATACTAATCACTATGCTCATTTTTACATGTTCTACCACTGGTAAAGTTCTAGAAAACGTATATGACTCTTTTCTTTACCACACGAGAATATATAGAGATAGAGAGAGATATATATATATATATATATATATATATATATATATATATATATATATATATATATATATATATGAAGTAAGTAATG
>JABUQX010066109.1:10000-16779 GCA_015478945.1 Trachelipus rathkii | reverse complement strand
ATGATTCCACATGGAGATTTGAGGTCCTCCAAAAGCTTCATTCCTTGGGACTGCGGGTCAGCGTCTCCTTTTTCTCCAGAACCTGATGACCAACAGATCCTTTCAAGTACGGTGCGACTTTGTATTCTCTAGAGTATTTCTCATGGAAGAGGGGGGAGCCACAGGGTACTGGCATCGGTGTGATACTCTTCGCACTGGGATTCAATGATGTGCTGTCCAGTATCTCCTCCCGTCTGATGCTCCCTTTATGTGGATGACATGGCAATATACATCACTGGAGTCAGGCTCTCATACATGGTGCGCCATTTGCAACTGACTATTGATAAACTGTCCACTTGGTGCGATGCAAGGGGCTTTTTGTTCTCCACGCAAAAACTATGCTGTTCTTTTCGGCCGGTTAAACTGACGGGGTAGCCGGGAGGAGCCTCCCCTATCGTTGGTTCTTTACGGCTCTTTCGTTACATTCGAACCGCAGGTTAGATTTTTGGGGATGATTTTTGATGTGTGATTGTCCTATCTTCCATATATCTAGCAACTGAAAACCAGCTGCCATCGACTACTGGATCTTCTTCGCAACCTCACTTCTAAAAGCTGGGGCGCCGGCAAAGGGATTCAGCTCAGGCTTTATATCGTCTTGGTGAGATCAAGGTTGGACTACGGATGTGCCATATATTGCAAGACTTCTCGTTCTTACTTACGCCTCTTAGTAAGGGTTCCTGTATTGCGACTAGGACTTTTTGTTCTTCGCCTAAGGAGAGCCTGGAGGTGGAGGCTGGCGTTATGCCTCTGTTTCTGAGAAGGGAACACCTCATGTGTTCCCTATACGTCCGGCTACGAACTTTCACATCCTCAGTTCTGATTTCCATCTTTGATACGGTGGCATTTCGCCCGCCATTTTGGTCGTTTGCATCGGTGGTGGCAGATGTATTTGAATACCTCCGAATTCCAATTCGAGCTGTTTTTCCTTACTCGTATGATCGTTACACCGATCCATCGTTATGTCAACCCCTCACAGGTATGTACAAAGATGTGATCATTGTCTAAGACATTGAAAACAACCATATTTTCTCTGTCCCAATTGAAAATTCAATTCCAAATTCCAACGATGCCACCCTCCTGGTAATTCCTTTCTGCTCTACTGTCTTTACGGCAGAGCTGGTGGCACTGCTTCTTGCCATTTCTAGGGTTCTCATTCTTGACGGAGCTGACCACGTCACCATCTTTTCCGACTCTCAGAGCGCGCTTCTCGCAATTCAACAACGGTCCCCTAGGAATCCCTTGGTTTCCATCATACAACGTTTCTTGTGCAGACTCCATGCCCGTCGGAAAGTTTTGCAGTTCTGTTGGGTTTCCTCTCACGTGGGGGTTGCGGGTAATGAGCGTGCTGATGGGGCAGCAGTTCAGGCTGCGGCCTCCCGTAAATCCTGCAACGCGTACCTCCCTCGAGAACTCCGTATGGGACTTTTTCCCGCAACCGACTACTACGCCCCTTTCATACACATGGGTACTTGATGTTTAGGAACCCTCCGTTTTAAGTGAGAATCTGCGGGCTGCTAAATTCCGCTTGGTGAAGTCCCTTGTGAATAGTTGGTCTCTTACGGTTTGCCTGTGCCGACAACGGGAGGTGACACTGACACGACTCAGAATCGGCCACACTCATTTAACACATGGGTACCTCATGTCGAGGGACCCTCCCTCCTCTTGTCCGTTTTGCCGGGTCCATCTGCCTCTCTCTGTCCACCATCTCCTGATTGACTGTCCCGCTTTGGCATCACCACGTCGTAGGTACTTTCCTGCTATCGCCTCCATTCCCTATAGAAATCGACTTTCCTCCATTCTTGCTGAATCTCCGCTCTTTCGTTCAGACGTGCTTTTTTGCTTTCTTACGTGAACTGAATTTACTTCATCAGTTGTAATTAGTTTCCATTGACGTTCCATTTCGTTATGTCTAGGTGCAGACCCTAGTGTTATTTTCACTAGTATAGCCGCTTCACAGTGAGCAGTGTCTGCCCCTGTACAGGAGTATTATTATTATTATTTTATTATTATTATTATTATTATTATTATTATTATTATTATTATTATTATTATTATTATTATTATTATTATTATTATTATTATTATTATTATTATTATTATAAAAATCTTTATATTTTCAACAGAATAAAAACTTTTGCCCAAATATAGACATCAAAGATGAGATTGAAATTAAAGATGAATCATTGGATGTTAAAGAAGAATCTACAGAGAATGATCAACATATTGAGCAATTTTTTGGATTAGATGAAAGCCAGGTACGAACAGAGAATTAAAAGGTCATTTGAGTTTCTTAAGAATTTGTTTTGAATGAATAAATTGATCAATTGTTATTTATAATGTATATTGTAAAGGTAGGTCTAATGGTTTACAATGGTTTCTAATGAAAATAATCTTTAATACTACTTTTAAAACCACATACAGATAAAGAAAAGGTTTGTGCCCACATATTGTTTTTATTGAATTATTACTCATCACATTCCTTTAATACCCTTTTCTTTCAACACCCTCGAGAAATAAGGGTTGGCAAAACCCTTTGTATTGGGGTTTATTGAAATTGAAAAATAGAAGGGTTTTTATTTATGTATTTTATTTATTTATTTTTTTTTTTCATTTTCATTAAATGAGATTCTACAAATGAAAAAGTATATTATTTTGTAGTTCATGGAATTATTTGCATAAAACAACTTGAAGAGTAATAATATGATCTCGTTTTGATGTTTGCATTTTGTCTTGTATACAGACCCGCATTAGTTATGTAGAAGAAGAGGAAGGTGAACATGCCTTGACGAAAAGCTCTGTAAGAAGAAGCAGACCTCAAACGTCAATGAGACCTAAGAAAATAACTGAAGAAATGGATTTGGAATATTTCCGTTTGTACACATTTGTAATTTTAGAAAAAATTTAAAACCAAATGGGGGTTGACAAATCAGTTTTGCGCGTACCCAATAAAGAAATTGATAATATAAAAAGAATATATAAAGCGGACGACGATAAAATATTAAAGGTTCTGGAAGAATTACAAAATTATTTAAATGACGTTAATAACGACGACGACGAAAGAGTCGCGTGCTGGTTCCCTTATTTCGACAAAGAACTGTATCGCAATAACGGTTTAAATTTTATTCAGAGTCAATTTATTGCCGTTAGACAGGAAACATAAAATCGCACATGTTAACACATTCCTATGTTAAATTATTTAAATGTTCCGAGTGCAGCTACGAATGTAATGTAAAACCGAACTTGAAAAGGCACTTATTAACACATGCAATCGGAAGCCCACGTGCCGGCCCTTCCTCATTTGGAGAGAGAGGTGAGGGGGAACGGATCTCGGATGAGCACCTTAACCTATCTCTGGAAAACAGAAGTGAAACCAAAAAAGGTTTGAGAGCCACTAAGACCAATGCTCGACTTCCACCGGATGAGTCGTCAGATGAGTCTTTGACAATTCCCGGTTCATCAGAACACCAATTAGACAGAAAAAAGCATGACCCCTACAACCTTAGAGATGAGTTAAGAATGTCTTACACGCTGGAAGAAAAGTTGGAAATATTTTGGTGTGTCACATACAGCAGACACAAAGCATTCCCAAAAAAAGACACAAGCAGGAGAACAAGAAATATGCTCGAAAACAGAAACATCATAGATCCAGATAAACTTAAGAAAATTCCAGATAAGAGATTCTCAAGTATCGCTACCAACATAAAGAAAGGAAAGACACTCATCAGTGAGGATCAGATTGCACAAATTGAAAAAGAAGTAGATGAATATGTGAAAGCAATAGATGATAGGAAAAGGGAAGAGGAACTGTGCTTAGCAGAGCGGTGGACTTGGACCTCAGAGAAAAATGAATATTTAATGCTGTGCTATTATGTTGGAGAACTTCTACCTGAAAAGAATAACAAATCAGAGTTTTGGAAATATTTAACCGAAAAGAAAGAAATAAATGCTAATGACTATATGGAATACAAATTCAGAGAAAAATATAACCAAATAAATAGAAAAAGAATAATTTGTCAAAAACAGGTCATTCTAAATTATAATAAAGAAAGAAAGGAAGATGGGAAAAAGAAAAACAAGGCTACCCTTCCAACGAATGAAGATTTAAGAAAAATTAAAGAGAAGGCTAGGAATATAGTAGAGAATGAATTGCAGCTTAACACGGAAATAATTGATAAAATAAAACGGATGTAAAATGAATCATTATATTCTACAAAGAGTAAAAAATGTGAAAAAGAACACATGGGGAGTAAGAAAAAGAGTACAGATGGAGATTACCAAAAACAAAGAAATGAAAAGGAAGAAAGGGAAAACCGGGATGAAGTAATACTCCTCAACATTAGTAGCCAGAAGAAGACCAAAGAGAGAATCAAGAGGAAAAAGAAAGAACCATAGAAGGGAATCTATACAATGAACCAATAGGGAACTAAAAGACATCCCAATCAGTAAAAGTCTAGTAAATGTAAGCGAAGATTCAATACAGGATCTTTCAAACATAAGTAACCACGAGGAAGAAGATAATGAGAATCGGGATAGAAATGAGGCAACATTTTATGCAAGAGAACAAATAGATGAAATGTTACAAAAAATTGCCCATTACAGAGAGGAAGATCTATTGATAGGGATTGATAAGCGGCAAAAAATAAAAAAAGATACACAACTGGTATAAATTGAACAAGCAGATAGGGTGAGCCAATAGAGTATTAGCTAGAATATTGCCACTTGATTTGTGATATCACAGAGTTAAATAGACTTTATTATGCAACGGGAAGAGCCATAACAGATGTTATGGATACTGGAGTAGTTAAAGGGAGAAAAAGAAAAGGAAGGATTAGAAGACCACCTTGGAAACTTAGATTAGAAAAAAGAAGTACAAAAATAAGAGGAAATATCTCAATATTAACAGCTTATCAAAGAAACGAATTAAGAGTGAAAATTACTAAGAGGCAAGCAGAGAATATGATTAGAAGAGAGAGTAATTCAAGGCAACAAAATGGTACATGCCATTGCAAAGAGAAAACTAAATCTGGCAGCTAAAGGGAAAGAAATGAAAAAGAAAAATTCAGAACAGAATGTTTAATCAAAACCAAGGAAGATTATATAAAGAACTGAAAGATGACAACATAATAGTAAAAAACCCACAAAAAAGGGGAAATATAGCAATTTTGGAAGAATATTTATGAGGATAATAGAAAGGATAATGCTCAAGCAGATTGGAAAAATGAAGTTGTTAACAGCAGGGCTGCGGAGCTGGCAGATATTTTGCCGGCAATGACTCCGGCTCCATCATTTTAAAGTACTCGGCTCCGACTTCAAGCATTTTAAAATTACGTGGCTCCGACTCCGCCTCCTCCGGGTCCGGCTCCAGCATTTTGATATTTTGCCGGCAATGACTCCGGCTCCATCATTTTAAAATTACCCTGCTTCGGCTCCGGCATTTAAAAATTGTTCGGCTCCGGCTCTTAGTTATAATTTCCTCTCCATTTACACTTATGAAATCAGTAATTCTCTGCTACAAAATTTTCATGGTATGATGAAATTGAATGTTTGTTAATGACATCTTTATTAACTTAGAATTAAGATTTTTAAGAAATACCAAAAAAAAGAATAATTCACTTTCTTCCTAAACTTTAATATGAACTGCCTGTACATTTACGTAATATAATTTTATTAAAAAATTATATATTTTTTTAATGGAAAAATTATATTTCAGTTTCATCCTAAAGTTTAAAATAATTCCTTAAAATAATTTTGTTCAAAACATTTTTTATTTAAAAAAAAAAAAAATATAATTCACTTTCTTCCTAAATTTCAAAATAATTTCTCTGAGCATATGTAATATAAATTTATTCAAAACAATTGTTCTTAAAAATAAAACTTCTTCAATAAAATCTTCCTTTAACGATGTCTTTAGATCCGAATTTATTATTTTTAAAACAGAAAATAAGCTCCCAACATTCACTTGACTAGCAAAGTTGTAATTGTGTAAACCGCATCTTGCAAAATTTTAGGATAGCTTGGGATTGCCTCTTTAACTGTTAACTTTGATTTCCAGTCGATTTTCATTATTTCATCTAATGCCTTATGGAATTCTACTTTGTATTTTTCTAGAGAATTTTTAGGTTGAAGGTCTTTTACTAGTAAATTGTCTTTTTTCAATCGCTTTTCTGCATACTCCAAATAAAACTGTCTCCAATTGTTTTCACTGTTTGTCAAATTTTACTTCTTCAATTGACAAGATACCACAAGGGAGATTCCTGAAACTGCTGAACTATCTGATTCTGACACAGATTTCTGTTCGATAGTGGTATTCATTTCAAGTCCTAGTTCACAAAGCATTCCTTGCTTTTAATATCAAATCTTCAGTTCTGGGGAAGAATCTGAACTGTGAATCAACAAAGATGGCCGACAAAAATATTTTGTTTTCAGTTAACATTCTTTCCCTTCTTTCCATGGAATTTTTTGTCATTTGCTAAAATTCCTTCTCTATAAAAATTTTCCTGCAGTCAAGTCTTCTGATTGAGTATTTTTTGTTGTAAAGTATGGGTGTTTTAATAATTCTTTGAAGGTTTCGATTTGTTCCCATTGACTATTTTAGAGAGAAAGTTTAGAAGTACCGACAGCTATCATACTAATATAGTCTTTTAGTTGAAGAAGCCTTTTGAGCATAAGACATGTGCTTCCCCATCTTGTTTCTTGATCTAAGAATGCCACTTTTCCATCTTGACGCTTTAGAACTTCTA
>JABUQX010066109.1:0-2500 GCA_015478945.1 Trachelipus rathkii | reverse complement strand
GATCTATGCCCGGGTGATGGCATTCCTTCCGAAGGTTGAGGGGAGTGTGCTTCCGGATATCCCCTTTATCCCCTCGTTCAACGTATATTCTCTATGCTCTCTAGAATACTGAAACACTTTCCTTCAGTGTTGGAAGCGCGCCCACATGTCCAAACCTGTTTCCGAAAAAAGGAGAAGCCGCTCTGATCCCTTCTAAACTATCGCCCTCTACAGGCTTGCTCACCCTTAGTCTAAGATCTTTCTGAAAAAACCTCTATCTCTCTCACATACACAACTCCACTCTGGAATCTCATTCTGCTTCTTTACCGAAGTTACAGTCCAGTACGACTGTTTCACGTTTCGAGTCTACTGCGTGATATACTTTCCTATTTAACCAATTTATATTTTTTTCCGCCCTTAGGAACTACGGGAGACTTGCGTGGTGGCGCCTGACATATCAAAGCATTTGACCGGTTATGGCACGCGTCACTGCCTCTCTCCAAAGCTCCCCTCCTTTGGGTTTTCCCTCCTTCTCTTTGTTTACTTATGTCTAGGCTTTTTCTTTCAAGCTCTCAATATCTGGCTGTTAGTGGGTTCACGGATGGCGACCTTGCTTCTTCTTTTCCTGTCTTGTCCTTCAGGTTTCTGTAGCTTATCTTCTAGTCTCTATTCTTAACTTTTCATTAATGATCTTCTCACCTGCCCATCTAACTCTATCCACTCATATGCCGATGACTCGACCCTTCATTCTTCAACTCATTTCAATTCTGCCTCCTCTTTTACTTTCTAGAATTGCCTCTCGTCTTAATCTTTCCGATTCTATTCTCGCTGATCTGGATAGAATTTCCGATTGGGGTCGTCTCAACCTTGTGAAATTCAATTCTTTAAAAACTCAACTTCTACAAATCTCCCTCTCTAAAACACCTTCTAACTTTCCTATCTCTTTCGACGGTTCTCTCGTCTCTCCTGTTGACAATATATAAACATCCTTGGCCTTAACATAAACAAAAAAATGTCTTGGAAACCCACATCACAACGGTTGCTAGGGCGGCCTCAAAGAAACTGGCGGAGTCCTGTTTAGACTGCGAGATTTTTTTCCCTCTTCTCAGTTACTCCAGCTATACAAGGGTCTCTTCATTCCGCCCTTGTATGGAGTACTGTTCTCATATCTGGGGGGGGCTCTGGTTTCACCCGGCTTTTGGACAGGGTCGAGTCAAAAGCCAAAAGGCTTATAAACTGTTCTGTTCTTTCCAGTTCACTTGACCCTCTATCTTTGCGGCGCGATGTTGGTACTTTATCTCTTTTCGTATAGGTTACCATGGCGCAGATTGCTTTTTTAAACTTACCACTCGGCGTACCACCACCTTTACGGACGCCCTTCTAGCACAAAAGGTGCAGTGTCTGCACATTTTTTTTTGTAGAACTTTGTAAACTCCAGGCTAGTTCGCTGCGGTGCTTCCTTCTTTCCTGCCACCTCTGTTCTGTGGAATTCTCTTCTATCTTCTGTGTTTCCTGCTGAATTTAATCTCCCTCACTTTAAAGCCTGCGTCTGTGCTCATCTGCGTAATTTGCGCTAGCGGATGAAATTTTGGCGTGCAACACCCCCTCCCTGAATAGGGCTCTGCCCGTGAGTGGTGGTGACAATCTGTAATATATATATATATATATATATATATATATATATATATATATTATATATATATATATATATATATATATATATATATATATATATATATATATATATATATATTAGAGATATATATAATATATTATATATATAGATTATTATTTATATATATATATATATATATATATATAATATATTATAATATATTATTATACATAATACAATATATATATATATATATATATATATAAATAAAATAATAATAATAGATTCAAAATATTTATATATCTAATATATATATATATATATATATATTATATATATATATAGGTATATATATATATAAATATATATATATATATATATATATATATATATATATATATAATATATATATATAATATATAAATATATTATATATATAATATATACTATATATATATATATATATATTATATATATAACGATATATAAATCTATATAACGATAATCGTCACCTGGCAACTCTTGCCAGGCCAGTGGCGTCATAATGAGTAAACATTTTAATTAAAACTTTAAAAGTGATACGTTTTCAGCGTTGTCGGTGATTTTTTTTTATTTACGCTTATTAGTGTAGTGAATGTAGTCCCTAAGCTTTTTCAATTATCAGGTTATGCACCAGTCACCATTGTACAGGGATCAAATCCAAGAGGGAGAAACCAGTCTATCTGGGCTGCGCTGATTTCCACCCTCATTGTTGCCCAAAAAAAAGTTGATTGCACTTATGAAGACCAATGCCAATTTCCAGTTCTGCGACCCTCTGGTCAATATCATCCTTGACGCGATAACAAAGAGGTCTCTAGCACCTTTAAGATGGAGGAGTACCTTCTGATCTCTTCTCGTGTGGTGTGT
>JABUQX010066108.1:20000-38210 GCA_015478945.1 Trachelipus rathkii | reverse complement strand
CGATGCCGCTGGGATTTCGGTCAGGTTGATTGTTTAACCGTTTTCGCATTTATCTTTGTTGACTTGCTCGCGTTTTTCGTGCGCCGCTTCACACAACTCACTACAAAACCACAAACACTACCTTACAAACTACAGCGGCATTAAACAACAAGACCATATAAACAGTCCTTCCGCAGTAATGATGAAGCAAAAAACCACTGGCGTAATAAGCATACGGCACCCACCACACCTACCATGGCCTTTAGAAACCTAGAGCCTTCGTCTACTCCACAGAAATGTTGCTCCAAACCTCATATGGGTAGCGAATTTAACGCTCACCACCCTACATGGTTCAACGCCCAAGAAGCAAACCAAAGAGGAACCCACATCTCAGCCAACCCTAAAAGACCTAAAACATCTTCAACAACACAAACAACCACTGAAACCCACCCCAATATACAAATTGAATCACCAAGAAGACATAACACTATGCACCAAATTTACCTACTAAAACTTCACTGGTCGAAAGCTTTGAAATAAACCTAAACTCAAACCACCTACCCATCATCATAAAAAATGCGAAACATCAACAAGAGCCAAACTACCCACTTAGAAAAATATACAGACTACAAAAAAGCAGACTGGACACTATTTACCAACCATATAGAAAACAACACACATCCCATAAATATCACTAACACATCAAGCCACTCAAAATTCCACTTCTTTGATTCAAAAAGCAGCTAGCAAAGCAATCCCCAGAGGATACATAAAAAAATACAACCCAACCCTAACACCTGAAATAGAACAGCTAATCAAACAACGCAACTCACTCAGAACAAAAAACACATGCAGCACTCCAAACGACAACACAAATCAACAACCTAAACACACAAATCATAAGTCTAACAAACACACATTCTTCAAGCAACTTTCAAAACTTCCTCACCAGGAACATCCAATACACGAATAACACTAGAATGTGGAAGACAATAAATACACTGAAAAACTCAACCAATCTACAAACACACACTCACGAATCTATCAAAAACCCAAACACACAAAACTCACAAACAAACAAAAACACGCAAACACTCTTGCAACTCACTTCGCAAGGCAGAGTCAAAAACCCACATACCCTCAAAACAGGAAAATCTTCAAATCCCTCAAGAAAATAAAACTCAACCCCGACCCAACAATAGAAATAACCTCAACTGACCTAGAAAACTTTACAACGACACTCAAAAACTCACTTGCAATTGGCCCAGACAATATCTCAACCAAACACCTCAAACACCTAGGGAACACAGCTTCAACACAACTAGCACAAATATATAACAGCTCCATTAACCTAAACTTCATTCCCCCTATCTGGAAAAAAGCTATCATTATACCCAAATTAAAATCAGGAAAAGACCCCGTTGACCCCTCATCATATTACCCCATCTCTCTATTATCAACACAATGCAAACTACTAGAAAAAAACCGTACTAAGCAAAATAATTCCACACATAGTCAAATAAATTCCATCACCGTTTCAAAAAAAAAAAACCACTCAACTACAGCCTCACTCACAAACATTATACAACCCATTATCAACGGCCTAAACTCAAAACCAACTCATAAAACAATAATCATAGCAATCAAAATCAACAAAGGATTCGACACAGTGCCCAAACACAACTTGATCTGCAAAATAACAAAATCAAACATCCCCATTAACCTAAAGAAATGGATTTTAAACTTTCTATAAGGACGAACAGCACAAATACAAACATACAATACAAAATCCAGAACTGTAAACATCAACAACGGAGTGCCACAAGGCGTAATACTTTCACCCACACTATTAAACCTATTTACGGCCGATTTACCACAACCACAAACAGATCACACAACCATAACAACCTATGCAGATGACATCACCATAGCCACTACACACCAGAAACTAAACACGGCCGCAAACCTGACACAACAATATATAAACCAGCTCTAAACATGGCTAACAGAAAACAGAATGCCAGCATCACAAAATAAATCCTCAATCACACTAATTACCACCAACCGCCACCTTGGTGCCACACACCCACTATTCTACCTAAACAACATAGCCATACCCTTTAACAAAACTCCCAAAATCCTTGGAGTAACACTTGACACACATCTCACCTTCACAAAACACATAGACAACATAATCTGATCCGCAAACAAGAATCTGAACATATTAAGAACCATCCCTGGCACAGATTTCACAAACAATAAACCAACATCCACCACCATATACAAACAATACGTTCACCCAACCCTAAACTATGCTTCTCCAACCTGGCATCCAATACTGACAAAAAACAACACAACGAAACTCCAAATGACACAAAACAAAGCTTTAAGAATCATAAATGGGTGCATATCAACAGCAGCAAAACAACACCTACACGAAGAAACCAAAATCCTACCTAACCCATAGACACACACCTGAACATGATAGGCACACAATTTTTCTCCAAAACCCAAACACTCCAACACCCACGCCACACTGCACTCTCTAACCCTACCCACCACAAACTCAAACAACCTCCTTCTTCACCAGCTCTTTATTACAAAGAAATTCTGAACAACATTCCACCACCACCAAACAACACTACATACATCAAACAAATCCATACGACACTAACAGAAAGTCACTTAAGACACACACCACCAAACAACATATTAAATAGACACCCACCAGAGATAGCACCAGAATTCAACTCACTACCAAGTGCCTGCCAGTCATACTTTACAAATCTAAGATGTGGCCATCACCCTAACTTACAATACTACAAACACAGATTTAACTTTAATCAAGCCACTACAAACATCTGTCAAAACTGTAATCAGGCGCCGGAGGACACATCCCACTTCTTTATCTCCTGTTTAAACAACTCTCAACACAGAACAACATGGAACATAACATCTCTGGAGGAGACCGGTTGCGTCTGCGGGGTACCTGGGCGCGGTATGGCCTCTCTCATGATGGGGTGGTCAAGGGTGAGAAGGTAAAAAAAAAGATATATATATATATATATATATATATATATATATATATATATATATATATATATATATATATATATATATATATATATATATATATATATATACTTATATAATTAATCAAAAAATTAATCAACAACCCCCAGGAAGAACTTTCGTCCCTGTCGAGTGGGACCCTTCGAAGGTCACTTGGGTATCACGGGCCTAACGACTATTCCCCTGGCTGGCCAGGCCTATCGCGGAAGCCAGAATTAATTCTCATTTGTAGTAAAGCACACCACAAATGTGCTCATTAACGTCTGAGTGGGACGAAGCTAGAGTTAATAGAGAATAGCTCACATTCTCTCGCTCCAATATATATATATATATATATATATATATATATATATATATATATATATATATATATATATATATATATATATATATATATATATATAAATATATATATATATATATATATATATATATATATATATATATTCTCCTTCTCCTTCCTTTTGCTTTAGGGGAGTAAGGTGCGCGACTGGCATCGACACGAATATTCTGTCAAAAAACAAATAAAAATAAAAAAGCTTATCTCTTTTATGTGAGTATATATATATATATATATATATATATATATATATATATATATATATATATATATATATATATATATATATGTATATATTTATATATATATATATATATATATATATATATATATATATATACAAGTAGATCGAATTTCTTATACATTTATTCAAGTTAACAATTCATATAATAAACAGTAAGTCTTATTTATTTAGGAGAGATAACCACAAACGTGTTATAGGTTTCTTTTAAATTATTATTTCAGAAGCTAACTTTCTATATGCAAATTTTCTTAACGTTAAAGTATCGAAATGCATGAACGAGTCTCAAATTAATTTGAATTGGTTCTGCGATTGTTATGCTGTCGGCTTAATTTTCTCTATATTTATTTGCGTTATATATATTATTTGAAAGTATTTTCAAATTAAAGAAAGTTATATATATATATATATATATATATATATATATATATATTTATATATATATATATATATATATATATATATATGTATATATATATATATATATATATATATATATATGTAATATATATATATATATATATATATATATATATATAACATAATATATATATATATATATATATATATATATATATATATATATATATATATATATATATATATAATATATATATATTTATATATATATATATATATATATATATATATATATATATATATATATATATATATATATATATATATATATATATATATATATATATATATATATATATATATATATATATATATATATTTATATTTTTTTTTTTTATATATATATATATAATATATATATATATATATATATATATATATATAATATATATATTTTTATATATATATAAATGCGATATATATATATATATATATATATATATCTTATCTTATCTTCTTCATCTTCATCTTTTCCCCCAAGACTTTGGGTAAGGTGCGTGACAAGCATCGGAAAAGAATAGTAGTAGAAGAATATGACACAAGTTGAAAAGAAAGCCCAGCCTTACCGCCCCCTCAATACCTATAAGTGAGAACTCGTCGCAGTCAGAAAATTCACCCTAGAGCTTCACGGAACCGCGACGGACCCTCACTATAGCATCTCTTCAATGTGGGGCTCATCCACTGGCATAGGTGAACAACAACCATACCCCCTCACAAAACCCGGCCATTAACTCCTATTATGCACCTTTGTTCTCGCCTCTGCCAAACTCATATTTCTCTCATTCAGACATTCGTTTACTGACTCAATCCCCTTTTTTCTTCGGTCTCCCAGCCGGTCGACCGACTGTCATTCATCCTTTCTACGTGACCAAACCATCTCAACGTACTTTCATTTATTCTCTCATTTACCCCTTACGTTCATTCCTCATTTTATCAATTCTTTTCACGGCTAACACGCCCCTAAGATTGTCTATCTGAACACATTGAACTTTAGATCTATACCTCTTATTCCAGACCATAGTTTCACTACCATACATTAACACAGGTAACAACATACCCTCATGTAAGACCCTAGCGCACTAAAGACTTAGTCACTTTACATCCACCAAGGATTTAATTGCACCAGCCACCTTCCTGCCATTCACTACTTTCCTACTACACTCTGCATCATTCGTTCCCTTTTCATCCAACATATATCCTAAATATTTAAACTCAGACACTTGTTCCAGCTGCTCACCATCTAACATAGCTTCACTCTGAGGACTGTCCTCACTCCACAACCATAACCTTACTCTTATCTACGTTTACTTTTAAACCCCTCCTTTTACACACCCTCCCAAATCTCTCTACCAATCCTATCAAACTCTCTTCAGATTCACCACACAAAAACAAATCATCCGCATATAATAGGTAGGGCACCCTCCACTCACCTCTATTCTCCATCATTCTAACACCATCTCCTGCCACCCCCATCTCTAATTCTTTCATAACTCCCATCCATATACAAATTGAATAACCAAGGGGACATAACACATTCCTGCCTCACTCTGCTATTAATATTAAACCAATCACTTTTTGACACCATTTATTCTTACACACGCTTCCCTATCGTCATACATACTTTTGATTCCATTCAGAAGCCTACCGCCAACCCCATATATTACTAACACCTGCCATAGAGCTTCCCTCCCTATTAATCCAAGCATATATATATATATATATATATATATATATATATATATATATATATATATATATATATATATATATATATATATATATATATATATATATATATATATATATATATCATATCATATCCCTATTTATCCTATCATATATATATATATATATATATATATATATATATATATATATATATATATATATATATATATATATATATATATATATATATATATATATATAACGAGTCATGGGCATCGCCAGAGGAAAGGGGCAGCTTGCCCTAAGAAGTGTTTACTCTTATAGAGTCTACCTGCGAATTTTTTTGATCCAACGTCCCGTTCCGGGTGGCCGTTAAGTACATTTTACGATATATATATATATATATATATATATATATATAAATATATATATATATATATACTATATAACACATATATATATATATATATATATATATATATATAATATATATATATATATATATATATATTTTACAGAGATAAACACCGTCACTCACGGACAGAGCCCTAATCAAGGAGGAGGTGTACTCATTTAACGTCCGAGCAGGACGAAGCCAAACCTAAGGGGAGAATAGCTCACATTCTCCCACCCGACCAGTTGCGAACCTGGGACCCTCGCTTTGTTGGGCGAGTGCTCTAACACTGAGCTATCGGGCGCTTTTATATAAATAAATAAATATTTAAAAAAAAAACAAAAAAAAAACATATACATACATAAATACATATACATACCATATATACATACCATACATACCATATACCATATATATATATATATATATATATATATATACGAGTATATGGTGAAGGCTAGTTGCAATCGTCATTTTCTCACATTTCTCTTGCCGATACGGTCTTCTCACTCATTTTATATGCTCTTTTAATTTGTAGATAAAACTGTGTTGTTATTCTATCTATGTTTTTTTTTAATGTTGATATGTATATATAAAATCTAGATTTTGTGTTCAGTGAGATTCTCAATTCTTTATTAAGTGTTTAAGGTTCAAAGTAGCATTGAAATTATCACTCCGTGACGCCACTCTATAATTCAACACCTCTTCAGTGTAAAGTTATAGTTCAATTTCATCACATCATGGATATTAGGAGATTCCTTGGTACGTACGTTTTACTATTAAAAATTTTGTGTATTTACTTCTTAAAAGTAGGAATTTTTTAACACATGATCTTACTTGTCCATATGAGGTTAGCTTCATTTTAAAAAAAAAAACTATTTTTTATTACTACACAAAAATTAGTGATTTTCAACATAGTTTGCTATACTTTTAATTTTTTGTAATAAAATAATTTATTATTTACATTTTGTTATTATGAATATTAGAAATAGGAATCATTATATATATATATATATATATATATATATATATATATATATATATATATATATATATATATGTCAACAACTTTCAACCAACATAACTATATATATATAATATATATATATATATATAAAGATTGGGTTCCCAATCTTGAAGGGGTGTGTAGTGTCACGAGTCGGATGACTCGTGTCATCAGTTTAATAAACCTTCTAAATTTTCGAAGCAGAAAACTATGTTCAAGTAGAAAGAGAAACTCATTGATTCTTTAAAAAGTTCAGGTGAACAGTCGTGTTGGATATAAGCTTAAAGAAAAGTGTTTAAGTTCCAAGGATTTCTTACAGCAATTTATGATTGTCAGCTTTGTGAAAACAAGAAGCATATTTGCCCCAAAAAAATTGGGGTCGAGCTTGGGACCAAGTTTAGGATTGGATCTGTGATCGAATCTGGAGACGACGCCAAGTCTGAAAAGGTCGGGTTCGAAAGTTATAACCAAATTTTGAGGCCAAGGCTGCAACTAAGGTTACGACCAAGGTTGAAGGCCAAGGTTGTTCTCAATTTAGTCACTAAGACTCAAATCGAGTTACGAAATATCACCAAGACTGGAAGTACACACAGGTTACGACGTGTCATCTCGGGTCAGGTTGACTCGTATACTCAGGACTCATAGAAGGATTTAACCTATTGACCATTATAATAAGGTCAAGGTTGGAGGACAAAAACGACGTAGTACAAAAAGGAGTAAAAGGCATCTTCCGAAGGATTAACGTCTGAACAACGACGTTTCGAAGGAAGTATTACTCCAGTATAATTGTAAATAAATTGAATCTATAAATAGTAAAAGGAATCCAGATTTATATTGTTCATTGTAGATTTTATTAATAAATAATATTGATATATGATATTTAGATTTAGGTTAGTAATAGGATATTAATAGATTAGATTTACCAGCTATAGGTAGTTAGGATTGTTTAAAGGAAAAACGTATTTACTCATATTTATCCATTATATATAAAGAAAAACCAAACGTTTGTGTCTTTTAACCCCTTTTGTCTCTCATTTCACCATAACAGGAAAGGTCCCTGTAAAGGACGAAACTTTACCTCCCGCAAAGAAGGTGTAAAGAAAGAATAACAACGAAAAAACATTTCATTTCACTAGTGGATCGTACAAAATTTACAGAGGCCCAATCGCCGGTGGTGAACGTAGAAGGAGAAAAAGGAGGACAATAAAGAAATTAATAAAGGTAAGGAACATTCTTTTGTTAGTTTTGTTTTGGTTGAAGAATTTTTTTTTTAAATATATATATAGGGTATTGTTTTTTTTTTGGTGACACAATTGAAAATTTTGTATTTTTCTTCTCAAATTGAAGGATAATTTTGTTTTTTTTTTGTGAGAATATTAGGATTCAACAATATGTTTTTGTTATTTTTTTTGAATAAGAAAATTTTAGTTGAATATCGAGGAAGTTTATAACAAAGAAAAGAAAAAAAAATTTTTTTGGCCGTGATTTTTTTTTCTTTTGTCCAGGTTTGCCGACAGTTGAGGAAAGAAAGAAGAATATTTTTCCTTCCCTTTTGAAATTTTTCACAGTCGATTATAGCAGAGGAGGAGCCCCGGATTATTAAGGAACTTATAAGGAAACATTAAGGAAATTTGTATATTTTTCTTACTCTGGTTTGAGTAATAAAGGAAATTTTTGTGTGTGTATATATATATATATATATATATATATATATATATATATATATATATATATATATATATATATATATATATATTATATATATATATATATATATATATATATATATATACTTTATATATTTATATATATATATATATATATATATATATATATATATATGTATGTGTATGTATATATAGGTATATATATTTTTTTTTGTGTTGGTTGTCATTGCTCATTTTCTTTTCCTTTCTTATTTAAAATGGGACTTTCAGACAAGGAGCAGGGTAATAGGGTCATTATAGAGGAGACCAAACAACCCACCGAGGAACTGAGTGCAATTGGGCACTTGGAAGGGTTCCAAGTTGCCATAACAAAAGATGAAAATTTGGATATTGATCGAATGCTGACAGTATTAGAGGGAATAACTCAGGCTTTAACAACTAGAAGAAGACTCACACGTACAGAAGAAGGATCGATAAACGCGGGACAGAAAAGTGAGGTGACAGAAGTTACCAATACATGACAGAAGACTGACCTTAAAGGAAATCTTAACGTGAAAAATAGAGTGAGAATTGAGGAACAGGCTTACCAAAAATGGAGGCTGATCCAGGATCAAAGTAGTAGGAAGAAGGATATACCAAAGAAGACACAACGGTATGAAACAGACGAAGAAAGTAGCCCAGACAAAGAAACAAGTGACCCATTTGATGTGACGTATGAGCATAGCAGCAATAGGCCAAAGAGGAAGAATAAGAAAAAGAGGAGGAGAGTGGAAAGAAAGTATACTATTGATGAAAGCTCTACCACAGAAGAAGAACTAGAAGAAGCTGAGAGTGAACTGAACCAGGGGGGGGAAGAAATGGCTCAAAAGGTTAGTAGAGTTGGAAGAGTAAGGTGTGTAATACAAAAAGGCAGTAAGTAGAATATTTATTGTCTTGGCTGGTGAAATGGTAGAGAAAATGAAATCATTTAGGTGGAGTAATGTTAAGGCTGTGAAACCGTTGAAATATGGGAAGGAAAAAGTTCAAAAGTTTGAGGCATTTATAGAGGATTATGAACGCTATGCAAAGGAGCAGCTAGGTAAAGACAAAAGTCGTTGGGCAGTGGAGTTGAGGAATTTCTTAGAAGGCCCAGTATTAAGGACATACTATAGTATTTACAGAGCCAAAGTTAAATACACCACTATCGTTGCCAGATTGAAAAGTCGGTGCAAGGAGGAAAAGGAAAGCGAACAAATAGACTTGCAAAAAGAGTTTTGGAGGTTAGAAATGCGAAAAAATGAAAAAGTGGCTGAGTTCGCATTAAGGGTTCAAACCACTTACGAGGCAGCCACTAAGGAGGAAGACAGGGATAAACAGATATTAAAGAAGCAATTTGTAAATTGTTTACCGAAAACTATGGCAAGGAGATTTAAAATAAGAATGGGTAGCGAGAAGGATAGCGCTAAAGTAAGGTGGAAAGATGTATTGAACTGGGCACAGGAGGAAGACCAGTTGGACGACCAAGAGGAGGAATCAAAGGATGAGGGTATACCAATATGGGCCACATTAAATGGAGAACCCAACAGGAAAAATACATACGCAGACCAAGTACGTTTTGGAAGGCCAGTATATCAACATAATATAAATACAAGGGAATATACCAGGCAAAATAATAAAAAATATGACAATGAGGAAAAAAGATGTAGGACATTTTAAAAGAGAGTGTCGAAAATATAACGGGTGGTGCTTAGGATGTGGAAGTAACGAACATCGGACCGCGGAATGTGGATCGAGGAGAGGGTTTAGACAGCAAGAACAGGGTTACAGAAGACAGGATCAACAGAACATGGGTGGACAAGGGCAAAATATTGGGAGACCCTTTGAAAAAAAAATGCTTCTTGTGTGAAGAAATAGGACATTGGAGAGAAACTTGTCCCTTATAGGAAGAAATGGCAGAATGGATAAAAGGAAGAAGACACAAGCAACTTCGGGAAACGAGGTAGCTTCGCCGGCCCCGGGACCGAGCAGGAGCGAAACCCCAAAATAGACCACTGTTTAGGAACCAGCCCGGCTATTCAAGGCAATACAGTATTGGATCCGGAAGCAGAGGAGTTTATAAGCAGGAAACCTCAGGAAATTAGGGATGCCTTACCACAACGGATAACCAAAGGAAGAGGAACCAGTACAGTGAGTACTACAACTGGCATATACCATGCCATAAGTAGGACAACCAGTGAAGGTAAGCAAGGCATTAATGTTACTCCTTTGTTGAAATTTATTGCAAAATTAAATAATGTAGAAATGACAGCCATTATTGATTCAGGTTCGCAATATTGCATCATAGGCCAGGAACAGTTCAGAAGGATCCAAAATCCCGAAGTTTTAGAAATGGTAATGAGGTTACGAGGAGTAGGCGACCCACAAATGGTTGTGGAATCCCACCAAACAGCAAAATTAAGGATTTCAATTGAGGACATCAATTATGGTCTGGCAGATTTCATTGTGGTTGAAAGGCTAAAAGAAGGTACAATTCTAGGAATGTCATTTTTAGTTCAATATAAAATTAAAATTGATGTAAGGAATGGTTCTTTCACAAGATGTGGTGAACAAAACACAAAGGAACAGGTTTACTTTTCGGAAAGGTCCGGGAATTGTGTAAGGACCGTAATATCCTTGCCAGTGCATACTACAGAAGAAGTTACAATTACGATAAATGATTGGGTCCCAGTAAAGCAGGCTGGACTTCAAACCAGATTAAGTCCAGAGAAGGAAGGTATTATGATATGAAACCAGAAGAACTATTGGTCGAAGGAGAAGAAAATAGTCGAAGAGGTTACAAAAAACGATTTAAAATATTACCAGGATTGGTAAAATGGAACAACACAAAAGAAGGTATTATATTAATCAGGAAACTTGTACCAGGACAATTAAGATTTAGAAAAGGAGAAAAAATAGGAATAACCCATCTAGTATTAGACGAAGAGGACCTCCAAAAATATGACAACAGGGGATATACAGTAAACACAATGGTACAAGGAACAGGAAGACAAGGGACCATTGAGGAGGAATGGGTAAAGGAAAAATTAAAAAAGGAAATTACATTCATGGAAGAATTAACACAGGAACAGCAAAAGGAAACAATAGAAGTACTATATAGGCAAAAGGGAGTATTTAGCAAAAGTGACTCAGATGTAACTATAACGTCTATGACACCATATAGGATTCGGCTACACACTATACCCCCATCTACCAAAGGGCGAGAAGATTCGATCAAAAGACAAACGAAGAAATCGAAAAACAGGTTCAGGAGTTGTGTCTAAAGGATATTGTGGAGCCATGTGCTGCTGAATGGAGCTCTCCAGTGGTACCTGTTAGAAAGAAGGATGGGACACCGTCTATGCATTGACTATAGGCGCATAAATAAGGTGACGGAAGCAGACAGGTTCCCAATGGCCAATATTACGGAAACAATCTTCTCGTGTCATGGATGAAATATTATTCTTGCCTGGACTTAGTGAAAGGGTACTATCAGATGCAACTAGAAGAGGATAGTAAGGACTTCACTGCATTTTCCACAGTTAAGGGGCAGTACAGATTCAAAAGGCTAAGTTTCGGGCTAAAAAATGGACCAGCAGCATTCCAGAGGGAGATGCAGAGGATACTGACAGGATTCAGCCGGGACAAGGTAGTAGTATATGTGGATGATGTCCTCCTGATATCAAAGGATTTTAAAGAACATCTACTGCTGATTGAACAGGTTCTACAACGGTTCTCCGAAACCAAAGTCAAAATTAAAATCAGCAAGTGTAGCTGGGTTCAAAAGGAAATTAAATTTTTAGGACATATTCTCAGTAGGACTGGAATAAGGAAGCTTCCAGAATTTATGGACCAGTTAGACAAATTGGAAAGACCAAATAACATCGGAGAACTCAGGCGGTACCTAGGAATGATAAACTTCCAGCGTAAGTTTATTAAAAACTGTTTAGGAGTGGCAGCACCCCTTAGTGCTTTAACAGGAGGAAAAAGGAAGGATAAAATCGAATGGACAGAAGAAAGGATTCAGGCTTTTGAAAGCTTAATAGGACTAATGAAGGAGTTGGTAGAACTGGCATTTCCGGATTTCACAGAAGGCAGTCCAAAATTAGAACTTTATGTGGATGCAAGTGGATTTTGTATGGGTGAAGGACTATGTCAGGAACAGGAAAAGGAAAGAAGAGTAATAGCATATAACTCTCATTCATTCGATGCATGTGAAAGAAGAACATCCACCATAGAGAGGGAATTGTTGGCTATCAGGTGGGGAATCAAGAGTTTCCGTCCATTCTTGTTAGGCCAGAAGTTTATATTATACACAGACCACCGCCCACTGGTGTACCTTCATACAATGAAGTTAGTAGACAGCAAATTGGCTCGTGTCTTGGACGATTTAAGCGAATACAGCTTTCAAATCCAATATTACACAGGAAAAGACAACGTCTTTGCCGACACATGGTCCCGTTGTCAAAGGAAACAGGAGGGAGAAATCAATGTTATAAATCTAGAGGCTCTACCAAAAGGTTTAGAGGTAATAAGGTTGGTACCAGGAGGTGCAGATTCCCTGTTTTTGAGTTTACAGGAAGTTTTGAAAAGGGAACAACTACAGAAGAAGGACCACCAGGAATTGAGAAAGTCCCTATTAGAGGTCTTGTCAAACAATAGGAAGATGTATGGGTTGGACAAACAACCCAAATCATTGAAGTATTTGAAAACCATCAGCATTCCAGGGAGGGAGCCAATCCCAGAGGTATTACTAGCAGCTAGTGATGAATTTAATTTAAGGATTTGGCTGCATCATGGGACTTGTTGCTCAGTTATTTATATGGGACCCAAAGCAAGAATATGTGAAGATTTAAAGGACATCCACATACAGGTATTAGGAGGAACTCATTTCAATCCATTAAAGGATAATGGTACGTTTCAGGTAAATAAGGATGATACGATAATAGACGAATTGGCAATAGAGGAACAAGAGGTACCATCTGAGGAAGAAAATGGAAAATACATGGACAGTGAAGGAAGTGAGGAAAAAAACTGATTAGAACACCCACCAGAAGGAGGACTAGGGGTAAACTTATTAATGAAGGAAAGAGGACACCGGTCTCGGTTAAGTTGCAACCACAAGATAACAGGAGTTGCATGGCAGGACATTTCTATTGGTGAAACATCTAGGTGTGCCTTTTTAGATACAGGATATGTTATCAGTTTAGTTCAGGAAACTGTTATCTAGGAGTTAGAACCATTTGGACATATTTTAAGGAAATGGAGTGTGGACATCACATTAAACGGGATTACCCCAAAATTGTTGAATGCACAACAGCGGTAGCTATCAGGATAGACACACGCTACAGGAAGACAATATTACCATTGGTAGTTGTTAAGGATAGGTTCATTCCGGCATGTTTTCTTCTGGGAATGAATTTCTTAGTAGAAACAGAGGCGATTTTGGACTTTGGAGAAGACATCATCGCACATGGGGATGATGAGGATCAGGTTAGTGAAGGTTTTCTTGTTGGTATATACAATGTAATAGTGGATGATAATAATAGGATTGACTATATTATAACATTGAAGGAAATAATTACATTACAGGAAAGATCCAAGGTGATAAAAAAATTGAAGGAGAAGGTCAGGAATAAAAAACAAATTCTTAAATCAGATGTGTTACTAAAGGAATTCCATAGGTAAAAGGAGGAGCTATTACTGAATAACAATATACTGGTCAAAAGGATGAAGGACGGCATGTTTTGTGCAGTAATATGGTTTAAACAGATGGTCATTATTTGTGTGGTGATACACCGAAATATGGCACACATAGGTCAAGGAAAACCAACGGACTTGATGGCAAGGTACGTATGGCATCCAAAAGGTCATACTATAATTCAGGAAGTATGCAGGACATGTCCTATTGTTCAGTTAAACAAGGTTGACCACAAGGTAATATTCCCACCAATCGGGAAAATTCAAGTTGCCAATCCTTTCGAACTAGTGGCAATCGATGTTATGGCTATGCCCAAAACAAGGAGAGGAAATGTCGCTTGTCTAGTGGCTGTGGACCACTGTAGCAAATGGGTCTCGGTCAGACCACTAAAGGACAAGTCAGCTAGAAGTGTCACAGGAGCATTCGAAGATCAAATGTTGCCAACATTTTTGAGGCCCCCATATAAGGTTTTAACGGATAACGGGGTGGAGTTCAAAAGTAACAGGTTTAGGGATATGCTCCAAAGGTATAAAACATAGACCATATATTTAGCAGCCCTTACAAGCCATCTTCAAACGGGGCAGTAGAGCGTACAAATCGTACATTTGCAGAGTTCCTAAAGAACATAGCAACAAAGGACCAGGAGTGGGATGACTGCTTACCCAGGGTAGTCATAATATATAACAATACAAAGCACTCAGAACTTGGGATGACACCGGCTGAGAAGTTATTAACTCAAACACATGAGGAAGGAAAGGTATTGCCAATCTCTATGGAGGTGCAAAGCAAATGGAAGGAGGGACACCCAAACTGGCTTCCCTATGCAGTAGGAGTTAAGGTCAAAAGGAAGATTATTTCGGCAGATCGATCTTTGCAGAAAAAACTAAGTGAAAGATACGAAGGGCCATTCACGGTTGTCAAAGTCATTGCTGGAGGAATGACATATGATATTGAGGGTCAAGGTAAAACTATGAGAGTTCATTACGCACACCTGAAGATATGGGCAGACCCATCAGATTACCTCAGGCAGTACTTTAAAAATGAAAGGGGTGAATACCATCTACACAATGAATATAGGGCTGAAACAACAACGGAGGATGAAATGGAGGAATCACCAGCAGGTATCATGTATAGTGTGCTCCCAGAGAGAGTAGAAAGGAAAAAAAAGGACAGGACAGAAACTAAGGAAACATGGGACCTTTTACAGTTGGCTATAAGTAAACCAACCCATAAAAGAAATACAGGAATTCAAACGGAGTATTTAGGAGAGGATAAGGCAACACAAACAGATGCAGATCCTATGCCATCACCTATAGACACTAGTGATCTATTGGATTGGGTAGATTCAGCACCAGAGGATGTAAATTCAGATGAGGGATTTGATTTACAGAGGTTTGAAAGAGAGTTAAGGTTCCCTAATACCAGTTATACCATAGGCATAACCGTTTCAGACGCCACTGATGAAGAAGAAGAGGAGGTTCCAGGAAGTGTAACTTTGGTACATGATGAAGGTATACAGGTAGATAATTATGTTGAAGGTAATTTAAATATCCCTTTTTATAATTCCAGGTCCATTCATGAGGAATTGAGAGAAGTTGGCGAGGATCCTGAACGGATGATGTTACCTGATGGATAGGAAGGACAGGGAGGAACCCGACAAGAAGTGGAAATTGGACATCGACCAATGACACGATCAAGGGGGTCGGCTCCAGATCTTCCGAATGTACAGCAAAGGGTATTGGAGTACGAAAGGAGGGCCGAGGAGAGAAGGGCATCTAGTGGAAACTAGGTAAGATTAATACATCTTGTGTATATTATTATTGGTTTTTTTTTGTCTTTTTTTACTATTTGTTTCCCATTGTTGCTTCTTTTATGGGATCTCTTCCCTTCTTTAAAGGTTGGGTTCCCAATCTTGAAGGGGTGAGTAGTGTCACGAGTCGGATGACTCGTGTCATCAATTTAACAAACCTTCTAAATTTTCGAATCAGAAAACTATGTTCAAACAGAAAAGGAAACTCATTGATTCTTTAAAAAATTCAGGTGAACAGTCGTGTTGGATATAAGCTTAAAGGAAAGTGTTTAAGTTCCAAGGATTTCTTACAGCAATTTATGATTGTCAGTTTTGTGAAAACAAGAAGCATATTTGCCCCAAAAAAAATTGGGGTCGAGCTTGGGACCAAGTTTAGGATTGGATCTGTGATCGAATCTGGAGACGACGCCAAGTCTGAAAAGGTCGGGTTCGAAAGTTATAACCAAATTTTGAGGCCAAGGCTGCAACTAAGGTTACGACCAAGGTTGAAGGCCAAGGTTGTTCTCAATTTAGTCACTAAGACTCAAATCGAGTTACGAAATATCACCAAGACTGGAAGTACACACAGGTTACGACGTGTCATCTCGGGTCAGGTTGACTCGTATACTCAGGACTCATAGAAGGATTTAACCTATTGACCATTATAATAAGGTCAAGGTTGGAGGACAAAAACGACGTAGTACAAAAAGGAGTAAAAGGCATCTTCCGAAGGATTAACGTCTGAACAACGACGTTTCGAAGGAAGTATTACTCCAGTATAATTGTAAATAAATTGAATCTATAAATAGTAAAAGGAATCCAGATTTATATTGTTCATTGTAGATTTTATTAATAAATAATATTGATATATGATATTTAGATTTAGGTTAGTAATAGGATATTAATAGATTAGATTTACCAGTTATAGGTAGTTAGGATTGTTTAAAGGAAAAACGTATTTACTCATATTTATCCATTATATATAAAGAAAAACCAAACGTTTGTGTTTTTTAACCCCTTTTGTCTCTCATTTCACCATAACAGGAAAGGTCCCTGTAAAGGACGAAACTTTACCTCCCGCAAAGAAGGTGTAAAGAAAGAATAACAACGAAAAAACATTTCATTTCAATATATATATATATATATATATATATATATATATATATATATATATATATATTATAAATATATATATATATATACTATATATATATATATATATATATATATATATATAATATATATATATATTATATATTATATATATATATATAATATTATATATATATATATATATAGTATATATATTTGTTGCCAGTTGAAATAGAAAAGAAGAACTTGGATAAAATTGGAAATGGCAGCGCTGTGGAAACGAAGAACATACCAATAAATTCAACTAAGACTACACAAGAGGCAAATCCCTCCTACTTTGCATATTTCGCATGATGAAGAACCCACACCCAGGCCCAGCACCTCGACGAGTCAAGATATGGGTTCAGATTTCGGATCGGAGCTAGCGTTTCAGTAGATGACAGTCACGAAAATGACATTGGTAGATACGTTGGACATTCATCTATGATTTCGACAGTGAGAAAAAGAAACAGCAAAAATATTAAGGAGGGGTTGGATTTCCACCTAAGACCTATAATTTTTTGGAAGATGCTACCCACTTAAAAAGGAAATTCAATTATGAATGTTTGGAGACATATTCACTTTGGCTGACATACTCCAGGCACCTAAAGGGAGCATTTTGGAAGTTTTGTATTTTATTTCCACCAAATAAAAGTTTGCTTAGATGGGGTCCTAGGCTCTTAACAATTAAGACCTTTCACTAATAAAAGATGTTTCATGCGGTGTGTAAGGGACATACAAACACAGGGTGGTATAAAACTGCTGTTGAAGCTGCCACCAAGAATGT
>JABUQX010066108.1:5000-15000 GCA_015478945.1 Trachelipus rathkii | reverse complement strand
TTCGCGATCAAATATCATAAGCCATTGATGAATGACGATTTACATGCCGCTAAATGAAACTGAAAAGCTCTTTTTCTTTGTGGCGGTATTTCCTTCAATAGAAAAGGTTTCTAATGCTTGCATCATTCGTATAAAGTGCTCCTTAAAACACTTCTGATTGCACTTGTGTTTCAGACCATTCTGGTCTGGCATAGAGCTTGGGAGTTCGCATTTTAACTTTTTTTTCTCAAGACCGTCTCGCGAAAAAAAACGTAATAATGTTCCTTTATAGTTCCCACAGTACTGCGGATTTCTTGGTATTGTGTTCAAATCATTTACTACTAAATTTTTGTTTGTGTGAAGAGCAATGAATTGTAGAAATTGCTTTTTTTAATACTTTTTCTTTCAATATTGCTTGGACACCTTCTTCTTTGCCAGACATCGTAAAACAGCATCGAAACCCAAGCCCACGCATTCTCGGGAATCAGTTTTTCTTCGGTCGTTGACAAAAATCGGTAAACAATGGCTTTTCGCAAATGGTTTTGCGTTCAAGCGCTTTCAGTTTCTACAAGCGCCAATAAATTCCTCTTTGACTTCATCGGACTCTTTTGGTCAAAATAGCGCAACTCTATGGAAATTGTTCCTTTTCCAGAAATATCAGTGGTTTCATCTGCTAGTAAGCTATACGTGCACCGCACCCTTTACCTTTATTAACGATGCTTTCCTTTTTAAATGATCTCATTCAGAAATGATTTTATTTTGAATCTGAACTGATTGGTATGTAGCATTTTTTTCCTTTTTCAAAATGGCTTTTCAATGACGGATCTCCGGCATCTATTCGTAAGCGGAACAAATTTTGCAACACTCCCTCATTATGATGCTTACCCCGAAGCGGTAAATCGCTCGTACCAGAAAAATGTCACACATGAAATTATTGTAGCATTAATATTTTTTTATTTTCTTCATATTGATTTTCTTTGAATGCTGGTTAATTTTGATGTCTACCGGCACGTCCTGTCGGAACATTCTTGCAGCTGTCAACAGCAGTTTATACCACCTCTGAGTTTGTATGTCCCCTTACAAACCGCAATGAACATCTTTATATTTAGTGAAAGCTCTTATTATTAAAGAGCCTAGGGACCCCATTAAAGCCCGACAAAATAACTTTTATTTGGTGGAAATAAAATAAACAAAACTTCTGCAAAATGCTCCCTTTTAGGTGCCTGCAATTATGTCAGCCAAAATGAATATGTCTCCAACCATTCATAATTGAATTTCCTTTTTAAGTGGGTAGCATCTTTCAAAAAAATTATGGGTCTTAGGTGGAATCCAACCCTCTATTCAAGTAACATTGTTTCTTGTTCTCAGTCGAAAATCATAGATGATATGTCCCAACGTATCTAAATGTCATTTTTCGTGGACTGTCATCTACTGGAAACGCTAGCTTCCGATTCCGAAAATCTGAACCCATATCTATTGACTCGTTCGAGGTCTGAGGCCTGGGTGTCGGTATCTTCATCATGCGAAAATATGGCCAAAGTAGGAGGGATTGCCATCTTGTGTAGTCTTAGTTGAATTATTGGTATGTTCTTCGTTTTCACCGCTGCCATTTCCAATTTTATCCAAGTTCTTCCTTTTCAAATTTACTGCAAACAATATATATATATAATATATATAATATATATATATATATATATATATATATATATATATATTATATACTATATATATATATATATATATAGTATTATATATATATATATATATATATATAATATATAATATATAATTATACTAGATTGGGCCTCTGTAAATTTTGTACGATCCACTAGTGAAATGAAATGTTTTTTCGTTGTTATTCTTTCTTTACACCTTCTTTGCGGGAGGTAAAGTTTCGTCCTTTACAGGGACCTTTCCTGTTATGGTGAAATGAGAGACAAAAGGGGTTAAAAAACACAAACGTTTGGTTTTTCTTTATATATAATGGATAAATATGAGTAAATACGTTTTTCCTTTAAACAATCCTAACTACCTATAACTGGTAAATCTAATCTATTAATATCCTATTACTAACCTAAATCTAAATATCATATATCAATATTATTTATTAATAAAATCTACAATGAACAATATAAATCTGGATTCCTTTTACTATTTATAGATTCAATTTATTTACAATTATACTGGAGTAATACTTCCTTCGAAACGTCGTTGTTCAGACGTTAATCCTTCGGAAGATGCCTTTTACTCCTTTTTGTACTACGTCGTTTTTGTCCTCCAACCTTGACCTTATTATAATGGTCAATAGGTTAAATCCTTCTATGAGTCCTGAGTATACGAGTCAACCTGACCCGAGATGACACGTCGTAACCTGTGTGTACTTCCAGTCTTGGTGATATTTCGTAACTCGATTTGAGTCTTAGTGACTAAATTGAGAACAACCTTGGCCTTCAACCTTGGTCGTAACCTTAGTTGCAGCCTTGGCCTCAAAATTTGGTTATAACTTTCGAACCCGACCTTTTCAGACTTGGCGTCGTCTCCAGATTCGATCACAGATCCAATCCTAAACTTGGTCCCAAGCTCGACCCCAATTTTTTTTGGGGCAAATATGCTTCTTGTTTTCACAAAGCTGACAATCATAAATTGCTGTAAGAAATCCTTGGAACTTAAACACTTTTCTTTAAGCTTATATCCAACACGACTGTTCACCTGAACTTTTTAAAGAATCAATGAGTTTCTCTTTCTACTTGAACATAGTTTTCTGCTTCGAAAATTTAGAAGGTTTATTAAACTGATGACACGAGTCATCCGACTCGTGACACTACACACCCCTTCAAGATTGGGAACCCAATCTTTAAAGAAGGGAAGAGATCCCATAAAAGAAGCAACAATGGGAAACAAATAGTAAAAAAAGACAAAAAAAAACCAATAATAATATACACAAGATGTATTAATCTTACCTAGTTTCCACTAGATGCCCTTCTCTCCTCGGCCCTCCTTTCGTACTCCAATACTCTTTGCTGTACATTCGGAAGATCTGGAACTGACCCCCTTGATCATGTCAATGGTCGATGCCTGATTTCCAATTCTCGTTGGGTTCCTCCCTGTCCTTCCGATCCATCAGGTAACATCATCCGTTCAGGATCCTCGCCAACTTCTCTCAATTCCTCATGAATGGACCTGGAATTATAAAAAGGGATATTTAAATTACCTTCAACACAATTATTTACCTGTATATCTTCATCATGTACCAAAGTTACACTTCCTGGAACCTCCTCTTCTTCGTCATCAGTGGCGTCTGAAACGGTTATGCTTATGGTATAACTGGTATTAGGGAACCTTAACTCTCTTTCAAACCTCTGTAAATCAAATCCCTCATCTGAATTTACATCCTCTGGTGCTGAATCTACCCAATCCAATAGATCACTAGTGTCTATAGGTGATGGCATAGGATCTGCATCTGTTTGTGTTGCCTTATCCTCTCCTAAATACTCCGTTTGAATTCCTGTATTTCTTTTATGGGTTGGTTTACTTATAGCCAACTGTAAAAGGTCCCATGTTTCCTTAGTTTCTATCCTGTCCTTTCTTTTCCTTTCTACTCTCTCTGGGAGCACACTATACATGATACCTGCTGGTGATTCCTCCATTTCATCCTCCGTTGTTGTTTCAGCCCTATATTCATTGTGTAGATGGTATTCACCCCTTTCATTTTTAAAGTACTGCCTGAGGTAATCTGATGGGTCTGCCCATATCTTCAGGTGTGCGTAATGAACTCTCATAGTTTTATAACCTAAAACCCTCAATAATCATATGTCATTCCTACACAAGCAATGACTTTGACACCGTGAATGGCCCTCGTATCTTTCACTTATATATTATATCATAGCAAAGATCGATCTGCCGAAATAATCTTCCTTTTGACCTTAACTCCTACTGCATAGGGAAGCCAGTTTGGGTGTCCCTCCTTCCATTTGCTTTGTTCCTTCATAGAGATCGGCAATACCTTTCCCTCCTTATGTGCTTGGGTTAATAGCTTCTCGGCTGGTGTCATCCCTAGTTCTGAGTGCTTTGTGTTGTTATATATTATAACTACCCTGGGTAAGCAGTCATCCCACTCCTGGTCCTTTGTTGCTATGTTCTTTAGGAACTCTGCAAATGTACGATTTGTACGCTCTACTGCCCCGTTTGAAGATGGCTTGTAAGGGCTGCTAAATATATGGTCTATGTTTTATACCTTTGGAGCATATCCCTAAACCTGTTACTTTTGAACTCCACCCCGTTATCCGTTAAAACCTTATATGGGGGCCTCAAAAATGTTGGCAACATTTGATCTTCGAATGCTCCTGTGACACTTCTAGCTGACTTGTCCTTTAGTGGTCTGACCGAGACCCATTTGCTACAGTGGTCCACAGCCACTAGACAAGCGACATTTCCTCTCCTTGTTTTGGGCATAGCCATAACATCGATTGCCACTAGTTCGAAAGGATTGGCAACTTGAATTTTCCCGATTGGTGGGAATATTACCTTGTGGTCAACCTTGTTTAACTGAACAATAGGACATGTCCTGCATACTTCCTGAATTATAGTATGACCTTTTGGATGCCATACGTACCTTGCCATCAAGTCCGTTGGTTTTCCTTGACCTATGTGTGCCATATTTCGGTGTATCACCACACAAATAATGACCATCTGTTTAAACCATATTACTGCACAAAACATGCCGTCCTTCATCCTTTTGACCAGTATATTGTTATTCAGTAATAGCTCCTCCTTTTACCTATGGAATTCCTTTAGTAACACATCTGATTTAAGAATTTGTTTTTTATTCCTGACCTTCTCCTTCAATTTTTTTATCACCTTGAATCTTTCCTGTAATGTAATTATCTCGTTCAATGTTATAATATAGTCAATATTATTATTATCATCCACTATTACATTGTATACACCAACAAGAAAACCATCACTAACCTGATCCTCATCATCCCCATGTGCGATGATGTCTTCTCCAAAGTCCAAAATCGCCTCTGTTTCTACTAAGTAATTCATTCCCAGAAGAAAACATGCCGGAATGAACCCATCCTTAACAACTACCAATAGTAATATTGTCTTCCTGTAGCGTGTGTCTATCTTGATAGCTACCGCTGTTGTACATTCAACAATTTTGGTGGTGATCCCGTTTAATGTGATGTTCACACTCCATTTCCTTAAAATATGTCCAAATGGTTCTAACTCTTTGATAACAGTTTCCTGAACTAAACTGATAACATATCCTGTATCTAAAAAGGCACACCTAGATGTTTCACCAATAGAAATGTCCTGCCATGCAACTCCTGTTATCTTGTGGTTGCAACTTAACCGAGACCGGTGTCCTCTTTCCTTCATTAATAAGTTTACCCCTAGTCCTCCTTCTGGTGGGTGTTCTAATCAGTTTTTTTCCTCACTTCCTTCACTGTCCATGTATTTTCCATTTTCTTCCTCAGATGGTACCTCTTGTTCCTCTATTGCCAATTCGTCTATTATCGTATCATCCTTATTTACCTGAAACGTACCATTATCCTTTAATGGATTGAAATGAGTTCCTCCTAATACCTGTATGTGGATGTCCTTTAAATCTTCACATATTCTTGCTTTGGGTCCCATATAAATAACTGAGCAACAAGTCCCATGATGCAGCCAAATCCTTAAATTAAATTCATCACTAGCTGCTAGTAATACCTCTGGGATTGGCTCCCCCCCTGGAATGCTGATGGTTTTCAAATACTTCAATGATTTGGGTTGTTTGTCCAACCCATACATCTTCCTATTGTTTGACAAGACCTCTAATAGGGACTTTCTCAATTCCTGGTGGTCCTTCTTCTGTAGTTGTTCCCTTTTCAAAACTTCCTGTAAACTCAAAAACAGGGAATCTGCACCTCCTGGTACCAACCTTATTACCTCTAAACCTTTTGGTAGAGCCTCTAGATTTATAACATTGATTTCTCCCTCCTGTTTCCTTTGACAACGGGACCATGTGTCGGCAAAGACGTTGTCCTTTCCCGGGTAATATTGGATTTGAAAGCTGTATTCGCTTAAATCGTCCAAGACACGAGCCAATTTGCTGTCTACTAACTTCATTGTATGAAGGTACACCAGTGGGCGGTGGTCTGTGTATAATATAAACTTCTGGCCTAACAAGAATGGACGGAAACTCTTGATTCCCCACCTGATAGCCAACAATTCCCTCTCTATGGTGGATGTTCTTCTTTCACATGCATCGAAGAATGAGGTTAAGTTGATATGCTATTACTCTTCTTTTCCTTTCCTGTCCTGGACATAGGCCTTCACCCATTACAAAATCCACTTTGCATCCACATAAAGTTCTTAATTTTGGACTGCCTGCGTGAAATTCGCGAAATGCCGTTCTACCAACTCCTTTCATTTATCCTATTAAGCTTTTCAAAAGGCCTGAATCCCTTTCTTCTGTTCCATTCGATTTTATCCTTCCTTTTTTCCTCCTGTTAAGCACTAAGGGGTGCGCCACTCCTAAACAGTTTTTAATAAACTTACGCTGGAAGTTTATCATTCCTTAGTACCGCCTTGAGTTCTCCGATGTTATTTGGCTTTTCTAGTTTTGTCTAACTGGTCCATAAATTCTGGAAGCTTTCTTATTCCAGTCCTTACTGAGAATTTATGTCCTAAAAATTTTATTCCTTTTTGAACCAGCTACACTGGCTGATTTTTAAAATTTTTGACCTTTGGTTTCGGAAACCGTTGTAGAACCTGGTTCAATCCAGCAGTAGATGTTCCTTGTTAAATCCTTTGATATCAGGGAGGACACATCCAACATATACTACTACCTTGTCCCGGCTGAATCCTGTCAGTATCCTCTGCATCTCCCTCTGGAATGCTGCTGGTCCATTTTTAGCCCGAACTAGCCTTCGTGAATCTGTACTGCCACCTTAACTGGTGGAAAATGCATGACAGTCCTACTATCCTCTTCTAGTGCATTCTGATTAGTACCCTTTTCACAAGTCCAGGCAGAATAATATTTCACCCCATGACAAGAGAAGATTGTTTCCGTGATATTGGCCATTGGAAACCTGTCTGCTTCTGTCACCTTATTTAGGCGTCTATAGTCTATGCATAGACGAAGTGTCCCATCCTTCTTCCTAACAAGTACCACTGGAGAGCTCCATTCAGCAGCACATGGCTCCACAATATCCTTTAGACACAACTCCTGAACCTGTTTTTCGATTTCTTCGTTTGTCTTTTGATCGAATCTTCTCGCCCTTTGGTAGATGGGGGTATAGTGTGTAGCCGAATCCTATATGGTGTCATAGACGTTATAGTTACATCTGAGTCACTTTTGCTAAATACTCCCTTTTGCCTATATAGTACTTCTATTGTTTCCTTTTGCTGTTCCTGTGTTAATTCTTCCATGAATGTAATTTCCTTTTTTAATTTTTCCTTTACCCATTCCTCCTCAATGGTCCCTTGTCTTCCTGTTCCTTGTACCATTGTATTTACTGTATATCCTCTGTTGTCATATTTTTGGAGGTCCTCTTCGTCTAATACTAGATGGGTTATTCCTATTTTTTCTCCTTTTCTAAATCTTAATTGTCCTGGTACAAGTTTCCTGATTAATATAATACCTTCTTTTGTGTTGTTCCATTTTACCAATCCTGGTAATATTTTAAATCGTTTTTTGTAACCTCTTCGACTATTTTCTTCTCCTTCGACCAATAGGTCTTCTGGTTTCATATCATAATACCTTCCTTCTCTGGCTTAATCAGGTTTGAAGTCCAGCCTGCTTTACTGGGACCCAATCATTTATCGTAATTGTAACTTCTTCTGTAGTATGCACTGGCAAGGATATTACGGTCCTTACACAATTCCGGACCTTTCCGAAAAGTAAACCTGTTCCTTTGTGTTTTGTTCACCACATCTTGTGAAAGAACCATTCCTTCCATCAATTTTAATTTTATTCTGAACTAAAAATGGCATTCCTAGAATTGTACCTTCTTTTAGCCTTTCAACCACAATGAAATCTGCCGAACCATAATTGATGTCTTCAATTGAAATCCTTAATTTTGCTGTTTGGTGGGATTCCACAACCATTTGTGGGTCGCCTACTCCTCGTAACCTCATTACCATTTCTAAAACTTCGGGATTTCTGGATCCTTCTGAACTGTTCCTGGCCTATGATGCAATATTGCGAACCTGAATCAATAATGGCTGTCATTTCTACATTATTTAATTTTGCAATAAATTTCAACAAAGGAGTAACATTAATGCCTTGCTTACCTTCACTGGTTGTCCTACTTATGGCATGGTATATGCCAGTTGTAGTACTCACTGTACTGGTTCCTCTTCCTTTGGGTATCCGTTGTGGTAAGGCATCCCTAATTTCCTGAGGTTTCCTGCTTATAAACTCCTCTGCTTCCGGATCCAATACTGTATCGTTGCCTTGAATAGCCGGGCTGGTTCCTAAACAGTGGTCTATTTTGGGGTTTCGCTCCTGCTCGGTCCCGGGGTCCCAACGGAGCTAACTCGTTTCCCGAAGTTGCTTGTGTCTTCTTCCTCTTTATCCATTCTGCCATTTCTTCCTTTAAGGGACAAGTTTCTCTCCAATGTCCTATTTCTTCACACAAGAAGCATTTTTTTTTCAAAGGTTCCTCTTATATTTTGCCCTTGTCCACCCATGTTCTGTTGATCCTGTCTTCTGTAACCCTGTTCTTGCTGTCTAAACCCTCTCCTCGATCCACATTCCGCGGTCCGATGTTCGTTACTTCCACATCCTAAGCACCACCCGTTATATTTTCGACACTCTCTTTTAAAATGTCCTACATCTTTTTTCCTCATTGTCATATTTTTTATTATTTTGCCTGGTATATTCCCTTGTATTTATATTATGTTGATATACTGGCCTTCCAAAACGTACTTGGTCTGCGTATGTATTTTTCCTGTTGGGTTCTCCATTTAATGTGGCCCATATTGGTATACCCTCATCCTTTGATTCCTCCTCTTGGTCGTCCAACTGGTCTTCCTCCTGTGCCCAGTTCAATACATCTTTCCACCTTACTTTAGCGCTATCCTTCTCGCTACCCATTCTTATTTTAAATCTCCTTGCCATAGTTTTCGGTAAACAATTTACAAATTGCTTCTTTAATATCTGTTTATCCCTGTCTTCCTCCTTAGTGGCTGCCTCGTAAGTGGTTTGAACCCTTAATGCGAACTCAGCCACTTTTTCATTTTTTCGCATTTCTAACCTCCAAAACTCTTTTTACAAGTCTATTTGTTCGCTTTCCTTTTCCTCCTTGCACCAACTTTTCAACCTGGCAACGATAGTGGTGTATTTAACTTTGGCTCTGTAAATACTGTAGTATGTCCTTAATACTGGACCTTCTAAGAAATTCCTCAACTCCACTGCCCAACGACTTTTATCTTTACCTAACTGCTCCTTTGCATAGTGTTCATAATCCTCTATAAATGCCTCAAAATTTTGAACTTTTTCCTTCCCATATTTCAAAGGTTTCACAGCCTTAACATTACTCCTCCTAAATGATTTCATTATCTCAACCATTTCACTAGCCAAGACAATAAATATTCTACTTACTGCCTTTTTGTATTCCACACCTGACTCTTCCAACTCCACTAACCTTTTGAGCCATTTTTCCCCCCTGGTCCAGTTCACTCTCAGCTTCTTCTAGTTCTTCTTCTGTTTTAGAGCTTTCATCAACAGTATACTTTCTTTCCGCTCTCTACCTCCTTTTCTTATTCTTCCTCTTTGGCCTATTGCTGCTATGCTCATTCGTCACATCAAATGGGTCACTTGTTACTTTGTCTGGGCTACTTTCTTCGTATGTTTCATACCGTGGTGTCTTCTTTGGTATATCCTTCTTCCTACTACTTTGATCCTGGATCAGCCTCCATTTTTGGTAAGCCTGTTCCTCAATTCTCGCTCTATTTTTCACGTTAAGATTTCCTTTAAGGTCAGTCTTCTGTCCTGTATTGGTAACTTCTGTCACCTCACTTTTCTGCG
>JABUQX010066107.1:30000-42500 GCA_015478945.1 Trachelipus rathkii | reverse complement strand
GAAGTTTTAATACTAGTCTTAGCCTCAGAATTCAGATCAGAATTCTTTAAACAGCTCTGCTCCCAGTGGAAAATAAAATCCCTCAACATTGTTGTTAGACACCCCTAATTAAACGCCCTCTGTGAGATAGAGAGTCATTAAAAGTTGCAAACTTTCTCAGACACTTTGTTAACACGAATCACAATGAGTGGAGCAAATTTCTACCTTTCGAGCAAATCTCTATCAACAGTACTTTCAATTCCTCGATCGGCACCACACTCCATTTTCTTCTTCAAAAATATAACAAAAGAATACCATGGCATCTCCCCAATTACAAATCACTTTTCAACACTTCCAACACCACCCCCATGAACATCAATGATCACATTGACGAACTGGCGGAAAGAGCGAATATTATCAGAGACATGGCTCGACAGCACTTATTAGAGTCCACACAAAATCAAATCGATACACAACATAAACGAGCTTTATTAAAAGACATACACATCTGCAACTGTTTCTATATATTAGACACAAAGAAACCGCATCAATCTCTAAAATTATTTCCGAAATGGACGGTCCCCTTTCTAATTAAACACCTCATCCCTTTCAACAAAAGTCCTTCTCGAATGCCTTGATATCTCAAAAGAATTTATAGTGCATACAAACAATGTTAAAATCACCCACAGCACCCCTCCTTCAGTACCTTCACAACCAACCAACTTAAATTAAACACACATCAAACCACAACCTTCTCCTTCATCCAATAACCTCACACAACATCAACCAACACAGCAAGCATTCTACTTTATCCTCCACCAATTCCCCTTTCTCCCCAACCACTACCCCCTCCTTCTCATATCACTTTACTTTCCCCTACTCATTCGCCTACATCTTCACCCCCCCTACCAACTCATAAACTTCCCCATCCACCAATTCAATCCCACTTTTCATCTAAAATCATCTCTCCTACTCATACACACACTAAACATTCTAGAACACTAAATAAAACAACTCACTTCCTCACAGCTTCAATACAACCAACATCTCACTCCCGCCTACCTACCTTCCTCATAACTTAGACATATTTACCTCTCCACCACGTCTTCTATCCCCACCTTCGAAAGAAATCATAATACCCCAACCTACCCACACCCCTCCCAATATATTCCGACAAACTGCCTACCCATACGCTCAAGATATATCACCTCCTGCACCCCCCCCCCCGATTATAGACAACTTGACCCGAGCTATAAACCACCTCATTATAAATATCCAACACAACCACTCTCAATGAAATTATGCAGTCAGATTAAACAACCTCAACCCAAGCAACCAACTCAGCAACCACAAGAAACTTCTATTCCTCCTTCCTCTATAGACCCCTATTCTTATTCAGTAACAGTCACACGAGGAAACAAAATATGGATCTTACCACCAAAACAACTAATTCCTCGAGGTCCAGTCCTACCTCCTTTCTCTCTACCTCAACTTCCTGCTCCACCCCTACCTCCATCCCTTGATTCTCCACCCCCTCTACCACCAAAAACTCGTCCCTCTTCCGTCTCCCATCAAACAAATTTCTCGACACGGGGAAACAATCCATATCAATATGAAGAACACAACACAAATAAGCATCATTTGAACAATCATAAGACTTATTTATGTCATCACAATATCAACCTAGCGTCTTACCCCGCTCCTTCTTTCATGAAAAATATCATATTCCAACTCTGCTTCCCTTTTATATGGACTTCAATCAGAAATACACGTAGAAAATGGCAAACCAAGACTATTCCCTGGGCTTATAGCTCAAAACACGGGATAAACAACATATATACAAGGATTTGTAGACATAAGACTGAACATGCAGTGCCCAACATCACTATACCAAGAAATTCAAAGATTATATAACCACAATAATGAATTATTAAAATCTCATATGCTGTATTTACAAACTAGATATACAGCCAGATTCCATTAAATACAAGGGAATCTTACTACGCATACCCTTGCACATTTAAAATATATAAAAGATCAACTAAAAGACTAAATAATTGAACTAGAACAATTACTCGAAAATCCCTGGTTATTGTCACATACAAATCACGCAGATACCAGAAATATGCGAGGCTTTTTCAATTTGGGCGGTGAAATTTTAAAAACACTTTTCGGCACCGCAACTTCCGATGATCTGAAAACCATTTCAAGGAAAGTGAATTTAATACTGGATTCGGGGTTCAATTCAGAAACAGCCATCACAAGGTTAAATGCACAAATTCATGAAAACACAAGGACTTTATTACAACTTAAAACAAATCAAGAAACATTTTACACCCCTTATAATCACTATATTTCTTCCATAGATTTTCAATCAGAAATTTCAAAACTAAATTTATACCTAATCTTAATAAACATTATCATTTAAGATACCAACCAATTAATAAATATTATACAACACACCTTAATTATCTCTAAACAATACACCACACCTCTACAATTATACTCATACAAATTTCTCATTTCTATTCTCAAAGACATTAAACCTAAAACCAATTCGCACCTAATATTTCATCCTACTCCTGAAAATTTCTACCACTCACTTGGACTCTACACAACAACTTGGCTGGCTCTGGTGCGGAGTATAGACCCATTCCATTCATCACGAACTCTTACTTTGACACTTTCAGAGTAATACCTTTTCCTACGTATTTTAATCAATCTTCAAACAGGATCAGCATTCAGACCAGTTATCCCTATTTCTTTCTTAACTTGGAAGAATTAACATACGCCTACAGCAAAACTACTTCATCGGATCACTGTAGAGAAATTTCCTCCTTAAATCTCTGCATACCCACCAACCTCATGCACACCACATCCAAACCAAATTGCATTATATCTCTATTATTAAACAAAGAACCTTAAAACAAGTGTATACTACTCTTTCTTAAGTTTCTCCCTACACCGTATCCCTCAACAATATTACATATATATATATGTCTCAAAACACCACAATCTTTACAAGCTGTCACTACTTCCTACCCCAAATCTTACACAACTATCTTTCTTCTATTCCACACGGTTGCAAATTTATTTCAGATGATTATAGTTACTTACACCCTTCTCGCATACAAATTCATTCCAATTGGCTATCTACTAACTACACTGAATTCCAGAAATTTTCCAATTTCACTCCTGAACAACAGTCCTATCCCCCTAGTATACAACTACACACAGTAAATGTGCACTGGGATAAGCAATTGGATACCTTAAACCAAACCTTCCATATGCGACATTCCTGGCACCCGGAACGCATTACTATTTTGGGAGTATCTTTGTTCATCACTATCGTTATATTCTGTATTTGCGTTTACCTATCAAAGATAAGACTTCCCACTGCAACACAAACCTTAAATACAAATTCGCCTCTCACCCATCCTCCTACTTTGTAAAAACCACCTGCACGTGAACCGATAAACTCTTCTTTATCCAACACGGGAATTCCATGGAATTCCCGAAACTACATACACAAACCCCAACTTTTTATTCATCGTAACTCCCCAGCTTTCTATTGACTCTTAATCAATAGATACTTCGAAAAGAGCTTCCTTTTTCGAAAGTACTGATAATAACATATGTGTATGTTTATTGATACCATTTGTATCCCTTCCCCCTCTCTCCAAATCGATTTTATGAACCTTTCTCTTTTTTTCGCTTAAATTGTTGGTTGTCTTAAATTTTCCAAAAAGGCCATCTCTCAAACATTGCTTCTCTGAAATCATAGGCATATAAATCTTCCAAAACAGATTAAAAGAGGATCAATTCCCTTTTCCTATCTTCACAACGTTCTCATGAATTTAACAATTTTCCTCCCTCAGGACCATAAAACATTTCCTTTATTCCTTTTCTATTTGACCAAAAACCTATTTTTGCTTCTAGACCCATGCCCACGTGACCGCCTTCAAGAAAATAATAAAAGCACCATCCAGGACTCCCATCATTTTCCTACGCCACATCTACATGGCGTATAAAGGTAAAAGTATACCCATTGGTTTAAGATTAAACCTTTTCATTTCGGTGAGAGTTCTTTCACTCCTACAAAACACAATTTCTTGGGAATCCAACCTCAAGTTTTGAAGTCATTCGTATTTCTACTTACCAAGCAGACGGAGGTAATTATCTCTTATATTTTGCGTGTAGTGGTTTCATAACATTTCATATTATAATTACTCTAAATTTTGTTTCTAGTTTTCATTTTTGGATAAGAGTTTTTACACGAGTATCATTATTTGTGATTTTTATTTCATAACCATATATTACCGTTTACATAATTTTTTTTTTTTTTTTTGGGAGTAATAATTAGATATTATTGATCCGGTTGACCTCCAAAGGCCTTAATTTAATTATTACTATTATTATTACTAACATTTTTTTTACTAGGATAGTAATGTTATTACCATCATTGTTAGAATATTTTTTTTACTTAACTGGTAGTATCAATTTGCAACCTTATTGAAATTTCATATACAAGCGTCTACTAAGCAGGACAAATTTTTGATTTGATTTTTTATTATTATTATAGGCATCCTGTAAATATTTCACTATTAATTTTATATTTTTTTCTGTCATTGCTATCATTATATTTTATTATTATTATTAAAATTCCCATTATATTATTATTATTATTATTATTATTATTATTATTATTATTATTATTATTATTATTATTATTATTATTATTATTATTATTATTATTATTATTATTATTATTATTATTACTTTTAGCACGAGTTTAATAAAATTTTAACGAAAAAAAAATTTGCTCAACACTTATACACATGCTGTATTCATTTTTACTATCTGTTAATTTGTACGTTTAGTTTTTTTAGTTATTGTTATTATTACTTTTATTATTATTATTATTATTATTATTATTATTATTATTATTATTATTATTATTATTATTATTATTATTATTATTATTATTATTACTACTGTTATTATTATTATTATTATTATTATTATTATTATTATTATTATTATTATTATTATTATTATTATTATTATTATTATTATTATTATTATTATTATTATTATTATTATTATTATTATTATTATTATTATTTTTAGGACTAGTTCAATAAGTTTTTAACGAAAATTGTCCAGCACATATATGATCCGCATTCATTTTTTATGTTTTTTACCCGTTTATTATTATTATTATTATTATTATTATTATTATCATTATTATTATTATTATTATTATTATTATTATTATTATTATTATTATTATTATTATTATTATTATTATTATTATTGTTATTATTATTATTATATTATTATTATTATTATTATTATTATTATTATTATTATTATTATTATTATTATTATTATTATTATTATTATTATTATTATTATTATTATTATTATTATTATTATTTTTATTATTATTATTATTATTATTATTATTTTTTACTATTATTATTATTATTATTATTATTATTATTATTATTATTATTATTATTATTATTATTATTATTATTATTTTTATTATTATTATTATTATTATTATTATTTTTACTATTATTAATATTATTATTATTATTATAATTGTTATTTTTATTTTTATTATTGATATTTTATTAGGTATTATTATTATTATTATTATTATTATTATTTTTATTATTATTATTATTATTATTTAGAGTCGTTTTTCAATTTTTATTACTAATTATTACTTATTATTATATATTTTTTTTTTTTTTTGTAATTTTGCTTGTTGCCATTTTAGTATCATTTTATATTAATATTATTATTATTATTATTATTATTATTATTATTATTATTATTATTATTATTATTATTATTATTATTATTATTATTATTATTATTATTATTATTATTATTATTATTATTTACCCCTGTCTTGTAAAATTTTACATTAATAAAACACGAACACTTACTACCATAAATTATAGGCAGGACGATGAAAATTGCAGACGTACTTTTATAAGTAAGTTAAATGAGGTTGACTTTTCATACATACAGAATGACCAGATTGACATCCATTCAAAACTTACCTGCTTTATAAACTCTTTAAATACATGTTATAATGATTCATTTCCTTTAAAAACCAAAACATTAGGATCAAAGAGGATTAAAAATCCATGGATAACACAAGGTATAAGAAACTCAATAAGTCAAAAACATAAACTCTACAGAAATTATAAAGGAGGTATCATACCATTTCAATTATATAATAAGTATGAGAAACAATTGAAAATTGTTTTGAAGAAAGCAAAAAAGAAATATTACAATAGTAAATTTAAAAATGTATATGAAGACCCAAAATCAACTTGGGGATTAATTAATGATCTAGTCAACAAAAGTAACTCAAAAAAAAGCAAAATAAATGAAATAAACAAAAACGGAGAAATATTAAAACAACAAAAAGAAATTGCCGATGAACTTAACAATTACTTCGTAAATAATGGCAAACTAAATATATCAAACATGCCACTTAGGCATACCTCATTTGAAACCTATTTGGGAGACTACGGTTCTCTCTTTTCATTTGAAAATGTTATGGTCTCAGAAGTCAAAGCGATCATTACTGAACTACAAAATAAGAAATGTGATACTCATACCATTCCCAATCACATTTACAAAATCATAGCTGACATAATTGCCTCGCCCCTAAAAGATCTCTTTAACATCTCATTTAACAAGGGAATTTTCCCAGAAATCTTAAAAGTCTCACGTGTCACACCTGCACATAAAAAGGGTGATAAAACTGATCCTAAAAACTATAGACCGATTTCAATTACACATACCATTAGCAAAATACTCGAAAAACTAGTATTAAATCGAATAATAAATTATCTTAATACGAATAATATTATCAACGACTTTCAATTTGGTTTTAGAAAGAACAGATCAACAACTGAAGCCCTTGTTTGTTTGACTGAAAAAATATATGAAAATATAGAAAATAAAAATTCAACTGCACTTATATTATTGGATCTTACAAAAGCTTTTGATACAATAGATCATGATATACTACTTAACAAAATGAATAAGATGGGAATAAAGGGAAACACACTACAATGGTTTAAAACATATCTTAGTGGAAGATCTCAGTATGTGAAAATAGGTGAAACATGCTCTGAACCACTACAAACAACTTGCGGTGTTCCACAAGGATCTATTCTTGGCCCATTATTATTTACATTGTATACCAATGATGTATTTAATTCACACGAATCTTTCATGGTCTCATTTGCTGATGATATTTCAATATTAATAAAGGATAAAAATCTGGCTACACTATCACTAAAAGCAGCAGACGTCTTAAATAAGATCACAACATGGATAGATTCTAATAAACTTTCACTAAACTTGCAAAAAACGTCATACATCATAATAAGCAACAAAACTATAGCTGATAATTTCAACATAAAAATTAAAGGAGTTGACTTGAAAAGAGTCACAAATGCTAAAATACTTGGGGTAACGTTAGATGAAAAAATGACATTCAAAGAACATATCAACCAGCTAGTGAGTAAACTAGCGAAATATATGTATATACTAGTCAAATTGAAAAAATTCATTCCGTTATATATATTGAAGAAGATATACTATGCACATATACACCCACATCTATTATATTGTCTTCCAGTCTATGGCATAGCTAGCAAATCAGCTATTAATTCGGTTATTTTGATGCAAAAACGCTTCATCCGACTGTTAAGCCCAACTAAAAACTTCTATGAGCATACAGCACCTTTATTTAAAAAAACTTAAAATGTTACAATTTGAAGACCTATTGAAGTTATCTCTATTAAAGGAACTGCACAAGATACTACAAAATAAGGCATGTAACTTCCTAATATCTAACTTTCATAATAACCAAATTCAAAGAGATATAAATCTAAGAAATAGTGCTCACGTAAATCCTCCTTTCTATAGGTTAGAAAAAGCTAGACAAGCAGTTAGCTATAAATGTGCTAAAGTCTATAACGATTTACCTCGAGAATTAAAAAATGAAAATTCTCTTATATCATTTACAAGTAAACCTCAAAAGCTGCTATATAAATAAGTACTACACATATTTATATTGCCATTTACAGTAAAACTAAACAGCTTAAGTAACTGTAAGTACTAATAATATTACTATTTTATTATTATATTATTATTGTATTATTATTATTATTAGTTATTATTATTATTATTATTATTGCTTATTACGGTTATTATTATTATTTTTATTATTATTATTATTTATTATTATTATTATTATTATTATTACATTATTATTATTATTATTATTATTATTATTACATATTATTATTATTATACATTATTTTTATTATTTTATTATTTTCATTATATTATTATTATTATTATTATTGATTTATTATTATTGGGATATATTATTATTATTATTATTATTATTATTATTACTATTATTATTATTATTGTTTATTGTTATTGTTTATTATTATTATTTATTATTATTATTATTATTATTATTATTTTTATTATTATTATTATTATTATTATTATTATTATTATTATTATTATTATTATTATTATTATTATTATTATTATTATTATTATTATTATTATTATTATTATTATTATTATTATTATCATTATTATTATTATTAATGGTTATTATTATTTTTATTATTATTATTATTCTATATTTAAGTTTCTTCTTAAATTGTTGTCATTATTATTTTTATTATTATTATTATTAATATTTCTCATTATTTATTTTATTCTGATGGACTCAAAAGATATGTCGGCTTCTCAAATACTTGTTCATGTTATTATTACCATTTGTATTATTATTATTATTATTATTATTATTATTATTATTATTATTATTATTATTATTATTATTATTATTATTATTATTATTATTATTATTAAGTTATTCTTTTTATTATTATTTATTGGTTATTATTATTGTCATTATTATTATTATATTATTACACATACATATATTATTATTATTATTATTATTATTATTATTATTATTATTATTATTAAAGTATTATATTATTATTATTATTATTATTATTATTGCTGTATTATTATTTATTTATTATTATTATTATTATTATTATTATTATTATTAATATTCTGTTATTACTATTAGTAATTATAATTATTATTCTTTAATTATTTCTTTATTATTATTACTATTATTATTTTCATATTATTATTATACATATTATTAATAATATTATTATTATTATTATTATTACTTGTTATTATTATTATTAAAATATTACTATTTTATCTGTTTTTATTAATAATCTATCACTGTTATTATCAATCTTATTGTTATTGTTGTTCTTTATTATTATTATTATTATTATTATTATTATTATTATACACATATTATTATTATTATTATTATTATTATTATTATTATTATTATTATTATTTATTATTATTATTATTTTTATTATTATATTATTAATATTATTGTTTATTATTATTATTATTATTATTATTATTAAATATTATTATTATTATTATTATTGTTTAAGTTATTATTATTATTACATTATTATTATTATTATTATTTATTGCCATTATTATATTATTTATTATTATTAGTTATTATTATTACACATATAGCTAATAATTATAATTATAATTGTAATTATAATTATAATATTATACATAATATTATTATTATTATTATTATTATTATTATTATTATTTGATATTATTATTATTATTATTATTATTTATATTAGTTTATCACAAGCATACATTATTATTATTATTGTTTATTATACATTGAATATTTTGCGTTAAATTTATATTTCGGGTCTCAAAGGACACGATACTGTGTTGCAATTAGGCAGACCCCTTACAGATAGTAGTGAAAATTATTTGAGCCATTATAATTAATTGCTACATGAACTGAAGCGAAAATACTGTAATAGCAGTTAGTCAAATTTTCTTACCTGAATCAAAGTTTGTAAAACTGAAATTATTATATTATTATTATTATTATTACTATTATTATTATTATTAGGTTATTTATTATTATTATTATTATTAGTTTTCATTATTATTATTATTATTATTATTATTATTATTAGTTATTATTATTATTATTATTATTTAAAGTGGGTCAGTTTTTTATTTCTCTCTTATTTACTGTGGGTTCTTTTCCTGTCACTATGACTTAGATTTGAGTTAATTGTCTTAAACTCAGAAAGTTCTTTCTCTCTCTCTCTCTCTCCTTTCTTTCTCTCTCTCTTTCTCCTCTCTCTCTCTCTCTCTCTTCTTCTTCTTCTCTCTCTCTCTCTCTCTTCTCTCTCTCTCTCTCTCTCTTCACTACCTTCCTCTCTCTCTCTTTAACAAACCAACCAGGATATGCTGAAGTGGTATTTTCTAAGTGTGGTGTTTATAACATGCAGATAAGTGCATGTGTGTATGGTCAGCTTTGAAAAAAACACTGTGAGATACACAACATTTTTATTACTGTATTAATTTTCTTTAAACATCTTACAGTTCCTAAATCTGTCTGGAGCCCGAAGAAAGTGTTGTAGCACTGAAGAAATACATATGCCTTCACCGAATTCCACCATATTATTTGGAAATTATATTATATACATTATGGTAAGATGAGTTATATATAATATACATATATAAGACATATATAATGGTTGGAGTGTATATTATTATGATAAGAAAATAGTTAAAGAAAAGATATATATAAATATATATATAAGGGAAATATATTATTTATATATAAAATATAGATGAAAATATACAAAATAAAGTAAATAGATATAAAAAAAGATATATATATATATATATATACATATATATATATATATAAATATATATATAAAGTAGTAAGAGTATCAAACACAATGAGTGTCAAAGCCGCACCCTGTTTTATCATAATCTCTCTCTCTCCTCTCTCTCCTCTCCTCTCTCTCTCTCTCCTCTCTCTCTCCTTCCTCTCTCTCTCTCTCTCTCCTCTCCTTAATCTTTCCCTTTTGTACAAACAACAAAAAAATATCAGACGAACAAACAAAAATTCGTAACATGTATAAAAGAAAATCATTCATGTAACAAGTAAACATATACACACACACGAACACCTAAATGCACATAAACCCACACACACACAGAACACATAACACACACACACACACACACACACACACACACACACGTGTAAATCTCATATTCATACTATAAACATATTCGTGGAGCATCGGTTATAAATAAATTTACTTTTTAAAAAAGAACTTAAAACCTCCGTGTTGTCGGTTGTTGTCGATGAAGATTGTGTAAATTAGATAAATAGATTAGATAAGGAAAATATATTTAAAGAGCCTAGGTTAATTAGATCGAGGATTGTAGATAAGTGTTTCATGGTTTTAAATATGGTAAATCGGTTCACAGATAGAACTAGATATATTAGTTAGATGGATAGGCCGGTATTTAGATAGATGTAGATGATGAGATAGAGTTAGATGCTGTGATAGATGTAGATATAGATAGATAAAAGGTAGATAAAGATATAGATACTAAACAAAAGATGATGCAGATAGATGATAGATAGACAGATAATATGTAGAGTGTTGTGATAGATATAGATAGAGAGCAGCAACAAATTAAATATAGATGTATACATGATAGTTAGACAGATAGAAGATGTGATAGACAGATGTATATGACAGATGATAGATATAGAAGTTTGATAAATGTAATTGGAAGATAGATGGATAGATAGGATGAAGAGTAAACAATTAAATATGTATGGTGATAGATAGATAGACAGGAGTATGTAGATAGATAGATAGAGGATAGGATACAGATAGATAGATCTAGTGCAGCAATTAAATAGATAGATAGATAGATAGATAGATAGATAGATAGATAGATAGATAGATAGATAAACATGGAAAGATAGATAGACATGTAGATAGGTAAACAATTAAATAGATAGATAGATAGATAGATAGATAGATAGATAGATAGATAGATAGATAGATCGATAGATAGACGTAGTCAGATAGATGGATGATAGATAGATAGAAGGCTCGTCATTAAAAAAAGAACAAAACATAAATAAACAAATTTAAAAACAAAAATCTTCATAAAATCTTAAATCAAACAAATAGACTATCGTACACAGATATTAGACCACCTCTTCTTCTTCTTCTTCTTCTTCTTCTTCTTCTTCTTCTTCTGTTGAACTTGTGTAGGCAAACTAAAGGCTTACGATATTGTTTTTATTTTTCATCGTTTGACAAACAAGAATTCAAAATTATTCGTCAGATTTTTTTTCTCTTAATTTATTGCTCAGGTTTAAGAAGAATTCCATAGATGTATACAGTATTTAATAATTTTGGTAGGTCCTCGGTAATATATATATGTTATATATATATAAAAAAAGCAGTTATATATATATATTATTATATATATATGGTATGTTATATGGCAAAGATATATATTGGTTGTTATGTTGATAT
>JABUQX010066107.1:20000-22500 GCA_015478945.1 Trachelipus rathkii | reverse complement strand
CCCCATCTGAATGGGGGTTTACCAAACTCACCTTTTTTAAACGCCGGGGGTAATAAGTGTCAATGAACAGACAAACGTAAAATAACTGGGCAATCCTTTACCAACGTGAATACTTTTAATGGTAGTAGTAGTAGTAGTAGTAGTAGTAGTAGTAGTAGTAGTAGTAGTAGTAGTTTATTTATTAATACGTGCTCAGTTTCAAAAGACAAAAAATTCCTAAATTGTTTTTTGTGTGAAAGAGAAGTGAAGCGCAAAAAGTCTAACGTTCAATTATTAATTTAAGGATATGTCAAATAATTATATAATTCTGGAGTTAGCATTTTGTTAGATACGTTAAAATTAACACACGTTAGTAATTATAGGCTAAATATTAACGTAATAACTATTATATAAGCTATTAGTTTGTGTTAACTGTTGCATAAGCTATTAATTCATAAGTTAACTTAGATATGTTATTAACTTATAGGCTAACTTAAATAAACTATTAATTTATGTTAACTTATAGAAATACTATTAATTTGTGTTAATTGTTAGATAGACTATTAATTTATGTGTTAACTGTCAACTGTTAACATAGGCTATTAATTGTTTTCAAACCAAAATAGCTTTATTTTAAGTCCTAACAGTCTGGCTTATCGTAATATATAGATTTTGGAAGGTATTCAATAAAATGAATTTCTTATAATAATAATCTAAAGTTATTATACTCCCAAATCAGGACCTAAATATAATAATAATAATAATACATAATAATAATAATAATAATAATAACGTAATAATAATAATAAATAATAATAATAATAATAATAATAATAATAATAATAATAATAATAATAATAATAATAATAATAATAATAATAATAATATAAATACTACTACTACTACTACTACTACTACTACTACTAATACATACTATTAATACACAATAAAATAAATAATAATAAATATAATAATAATAATCAATAATAAAATAATAACTAATTAATAATAACTATAATACTGCTACTACTACAACTACTACTATTACTATTACTACTACTACTACTACTACTACTACTACTACTACTAATAATAATAATAATAATGAATAATAATAATAATCATAAATAATATAATAATAATAAATAATAATAAATAATAATAATAATAAAAAATTTATTTGAAGGACTAAAATAACTTGTTATGTATGTGCTTAAAGCTTACCTCCGTACTTCTCCAGGTATACTTCCAGGCAGTTCTAGGATGATGGTTAGAAGGACAGTTTAAGAAAAAATGATACAGTTTCCGGGGCTTGGTTGCACTTTGTGCAGATATTTGAGGTGGTTTGGTTGATGGTGAATTTATTTTTGTAGTGTTGCAAGTTTGTGTGGTGGCCGCATCTCAATTTGGCTAAGATGATTGGATGGTTATAAGAAGTGAGTTAAATTCAGATGCTATTTCTGGTGGATGTTCACCTAATATATTATTTGGTTGTCTATTTTTTATATATTGTTCTGTTAGGTGAGTGTTCGTATTTGTTTGGAATATGAGGTGTTGTTTTGTGGTGGTTGGATATTACTTAAGTTTTGTTTGCATAATAATGCTGGGGAAGAAGGAGGTTGTTTTAGTTTGTGATTTAGTGGGGTTAGAGCAGTGGCAAGTGTGAAGAGACAGTAGCACCAAAAAACAACTAAACGCCGAACCTGTGGGATCTGTGTTTTAGGCGTTTAAATTGATAAACAGCAACCGCCAGGCCATGCCGACCTATTCAGTCTGAGGTACCATCATTTCTAGGTGTGTCTATGGGTATAGCTTTGTTTTCATCGTGGTAAGTGTTGTTAACGATGTTGTTGTTCTACATCCTGTTATAGTTCTGAGTGCATCATTTGCTTTAGGTTGTTTGGAGTTTTTTCCTGTTTCCCTTGGTTAATAACGGATGCCAAATTGGTGAAGCGTAGTTTAATGATGGTGGGGGGTGAATTGTTTGTATATGGTGATGGATATCTGTTTGTTATTTTTGATGTCTATACCACCTATGATTCTTGGATGCTTAATTTCCTGTTTGCTGATTTATGTTTTCTATTTGTTTTGAGAAAGTTAAGTCTGTGTCCAGTGATACTCCTAGAATTTTGGATATTTTGTTTAATGGGATAGTGATGTTGTTTAGGGATATTTTTGGTTGTTGGTGGTACCCGAGTTGATCGGTTCTGTTGTGAGTAGTGTAATTGAGGATTTGTTTGGTGATGCTGACATTCTATTGTTCGTTAGCTAAGTCTGTATTTGGTTGATGTATTGTTGGGTTAGAAGAGATGCTGTGTTTAGATTCTGGTGTGTGTGGTAGCTATGGTAATGTCATCAGCGTAGGTTGTTATGTTTGTGTGGTCTGTTCGTGGTTGTGGTATATCTGCTGTAAATAGGTTGAAGAGTGTAGGGGGATAGTATTGGTCCTAGTGGTACACCGGTTTGCTGTTTATTTCTTTAAGTTAGTGGGGATGTTTGATTTTATTATTTTGTGTATTAG
>JABUQX010066107.1:5000-12500 GCA_015478945.1 Trachelipus rathkii | reverse complement strand
TATAATTAGAGACAGTCTCGATAGACTAGACCAGTGGTCGGCAAACTCGTTAGGCAACAGAGCCAAATATCAACAGTACAACGATTGAAATTTCTTCTGAGAGCCAAATTTTTTAAACTTAAACTATTTAGGTAGGTATATTGTTTTTAACTTAATTAAGGTACTCTTCAGCTGTCCTTTGCTAAAAACGTCTTCAATCTTATTGAGGTACGTTCGCTGAGGTCGACCCCTTCCAACTCTCTCATCCACATTCGTCTTGTAGAGTTATTTCGTCTATCTCCTTTAGTTCATCCTCTCTGTATGTCCAAACCATCTCAACATACCTTTCTCAATCCTCGACACTGCATCTTCTTTCACTCCACAACGCTCCCTAAAATTAACTTAATACTTTAATTAAAGTTTTAAGTCTTAATTAAACTATGGGTGCGTTGAATAAAATTTGAAATCATACTTAATAACGATATTATTTATTGATAAAATTAAATTGTAAAGCATCCATAGCAATTAAGGTGATTTTTTTAATAAAATTAAATAAAAATACTGATGTGAACAATGGCCTTGCATCTCCTTGGAAAGTTTTGGTAAGTCAGGATTGTATGTTGTTTTTAATTTTAGGTACGATTCCAGTTTCTCATCAATAAGACGACTTCTCAACTTACTCTTGATAAGGTTCATGCCTGAAAATGATTGTTCGCATGAATATGTAGACCGAAATAGGAAAGAACATCAAACGCTTGTTTTTTCATCTGATTATATGAGCCAGAAATACTATTCCAGGTGTTAAAAATCAACATATCTTCCTTCTCCGGGTCTTTCAAAGCAGACCACTTGTGCTGTGAACAAAGTTTGCATTTGTTTTTCTCCAATATTTCTATATCAGCACAAATACGTTCAAATTTCGAGATTCCCAATTCTTTGTTTTTTAAATCAGACAATTACATTTCAAAGTTGCCAATGTTAATATTAAAAAGAGAAAAATTTAATTCTGCCACAGTAGCATTAAGAGGTTTTTTAACAAATGCTAACGTAGCATTGTTGTATCTGAATTCCTGAAACCTGTTGAGAAATGCTTCCTTCATATTTAAAAGTGTTGTTTTGAAAGAGAAAATGTCAATATCAGAATTATTTTCTTGGCGATGTTTCAACAGGCTTGGAAAGTGAATCAAAGTTTCTCTTTCAAAATCTTGAGCAAAAAGAGAATTTATTTTCGAATGAAATAACTTCTTCTAACATTGAAAAAATTGTGCTTCCTTTCCCCTCTAGTTTACGATTTAAGCTGATTTAGATGAGACGTAACCTCTACCATGAAATAAATTTCTTGGATCCACTGATCATTCGTTAGTTCTGGATAGTGAACGCCCTTCACAAGAAGAAATGCTTTAATTTCTGTTAATAAGGAAGCGAAACGTTTCAAAACGTTTCCTCTTGATAATCAACGTACTTTGTTATGCAGAAGAAGATCTGCATATTCGTTCTCCATTTCAACTAAAAATTCTTTAAATTGGCGATAACTAAGAGCTTTAGATATAATTTAATTGATAATCTTAATCACCATTACCATAACTTTGCAAATTTCTTCTGGAAATGTCTGCGCACAAAGCGCTTCTTGATGAATGGTGCAATGTTAATTAAGTATCTCGTGATTAATTTTTTCTTTCAAATAGCAACAAACCTGATTCTTACGCCGGTTATACTTTTCTCCAAGTCTGTTGAAATTGACACAATTTTATCGAGTGGAATATGATGTTTTTCAATGCACTCAATTACAGAACTTGCTATATCCTCTCCACATGTTTAACCTTTGAGTGGCAATAATCCTAAAAGTTCTTCTTTAGGATTGGATTGAATAAATGGAACAAAATGTGAAACTTGCGCTGTATCATTTATGTCACAAGACTCGTCAACTGCTATTGATAAAGTTGAAACCAATTTAAGATATTCTACTTGCTGGTTGGTTATTTTCGAAGACATTTTGAGTGTTCTATCTTTCACTGTTTTAGCAGACAATGATAACTCTTTAATTTTTTTTTAATATATCTCTCCTTTGTTCTTAAAATCCCGAAATAGCTTTTCAGATATATTTATAAAACAAATTTATATGCATTCTCCGTCTGCAAATGGTTTTCATCTCTTAGCAATCTCTTGACCAAAACACCCAAAAACTATTCTAAAATCTTTGAAACTCTTGCTTAACTCTCATTTCCTGGTTCATCTGGAGTCTCATTCCCTTCTTGCAGATCATCACATCAGTATGGCTTTCGCCGTTCGAGGTCAAAACTTGGTGACATACTTATCCTATACTAACTATTTATCGCCGTCTTCAAGCCCTTAGGGACCATTGAGTTCGCTTGCGTAGTGGCGCTTGACATATCCAAAGCTTTTTGATCGATTTGGCACGCGTCACTGCTCTCTAAGCTCCCTTCATTTGGGTTTCCTCCTTCTCTTTGCTTACTCTTGTCTAGTTTTCTCTCCGATCGCTCTATATCAGCACTCGTTGATGGGGCGACCTCTTCCTCCTTTCCTGTTAATTGTGGTGTTCCGCAAGGTTCAGTTCTAACTCAACTTTATTTTCCACTTTCATTAATACTTTTCATCAACGATCTCTTCAGCTGTACTTCCAACTCTATGTTCACTCTTATGCCAATGACTCAACTCTCCACTCTTCACTCACTTCAAAATTCTGTCCTCTTTGTTCTAGAGTTGCCCTCTCGTCTCAGCTTTCCGATTCTATTCTTATCGATCTGGATGGGATTTCCGGTGGGGTCACCGCAACCTTGTAAAATTTAACTCTTTAAAAACTCAACTTCTCTACATCTCCCTTTCAAAAACACCTCCCAACTTTTCTATTCCATTGGACGGCTCTAACGGTCTCTCCTGTGGAACAAAACATAGACATCTTTGGTCTTAACATAAACAATAAATTGTCTTGGAAACCTTACATATTTCAATGGATGCTAAGGTGGCCTCAAAGAAACTTGGGGAGTTCTGTTCAGGTTGGAGGAGTTTTTTTTTCATCTGCCAACAGGTTACTTCAGTTTGTATTAAGGCCTTATTCGCCCTTTGTATGGGAGTACTGCTTTCTCACATTTGGGGGGCTCCGGCTCCACCCTTCTATTGGATAGGGTTGAGTCTAAAGCTAAAAGATTAATAAACTGTCCGTTTCTTTCTAACTCCCCTGACCCTCTATCTCTGCGACTGTGACGTTAGGCGCACTATTCTCTTTCTATAGGGTACTACAAACGATAGAAATGCTCAGGGGGAAGTTTGGCCACTCGCATTCCACCTCAACATGCGTCGGCCCTCGCAATACAAGCGGTGCCTTGCTCTCGCATGAATTTTACGTGAGTATTGAGAACCCCAGACTTTTCTGTTGTGGGCCTCTTTCTTTCCTGCTACTTCTGTTCTGTGGAAAACTCCTTGCCTTCTTCTGTTTTATCCAACTATATTTAATCTTTCCTCTCTTTAAAAGCCCACCTCTTGCGCTCACCTAAGATATTTTCCTTAGGCGGCGAATTGGTGTTTTTTTTTTCCTTTAATGTTCTTTTTATTTTCCGCCGCTCCTGAAAAGGCTCGGCCAACCGTGAGTCGTGGTTGACTGAATAAAAAAAAAAAAAAAAAAAAAAAAATTAAATACAGAACTTGATTTTTCTTGACTTCTGAAGTTCCTCAACTTCTTTCTTCCTTTCATCACCGACATGATATTTAGTACTAAATGACACGTGTTTAGTTGTAAAGTGTAAGTGTCTCTCCAAATTTGATTTCATGCTATGAGCCAATTTTTTCTTACAAACAAGACAGGTCAAAAGGCCATTTAAGCTTTGAATAAACGTGAAAGTCTCGGTTCATTCAACTTTAAATTCATGGTTTTCGTCTTCCGTTTTTCTTTGCTTCTTCTTTGTAGCCATGTCAAACAGGGCACCTAGACAAATATTTCATTTTATAATTGTCGTAGATAGAACAGCATTACTTATTCTATTTACAAATTTATATTATTTTATATATTTTTAATCCCAATGAATAATAACAATAAACTATCTTCCTTACAAAATGACAATAATAATAAAGCCACAAACACAAAATAATTGCAATTCTTAGGTTGATGATAAAAATACCAGTAGGATCTACAGCTGGTTGGAAAAATACAGGTAACTTTATGATTCGAGTAGGAACTTTTGTCACACGCGCGCGGTTTGTGGACGCTACTAGCACTAACAACTGCCCAATGAGACTGTTGATTGACTGGCTCACTCAACTCGTTCATGAAGCGCGCGCTCCTCCCCAACCGAAAGGCTGGTGGGGGAACCTTTGAGTGGAAGCAAAGCGCTTTGGACAGAGGCAGGTGGAATTGCCAACTATAGGGGTTTCGTAATTTAACTTACAAATCTAGTCTTATTGTGGGGGCCAGGCACTCTGAAGTAAATTACAATGTAGAACACGCAGCAAAGATTTACGACTTACGATACGGAGTTGACATTTAATTCTTTCTGGAATGTTTTTCTCATTAAGTCGCTTTCAGAGCCACTCGCCTAAAAGATAAAGACACATAAACCCAACTAAGTATGTAAAAACAGAAGTAAGGAAAACCATCATCACGAAAATTCAATGCCACGTGGAAATTTTATGGAAGCAGCAACACTTCAAAGGGGCCAAAGAAGCCGCCATGTGGTGCTCGCGAGCCGCGGTTGCCGACATTACGACAGACCATGTGGCTTCTTGACTGTCTCTATAATTTTTTAGGTTCTATGTTTCTATTTTTTATCGTTTGTTGGTTGGGCTATGCATGTATTTGACATGACTTAAAACCTTGTTTCTGATACATGTATGTATCTGAATTACTCTTCTCTTGTGCGAGCGTAAGATGATTTTGGCTTTATTAAAAGGGGTGACATTATTTGGTGTTATAGAATTAACAGACCTAGATTATCTTAGAATACCAACTTTTTAACTGACAAGCCTGGAAAAGAAACAAGAGTTGCCCTTTTTTTAAAAGGTTTAAAATAATTAAAGCCAAAATTGAGACCTTTCCCAGTTTAAATAACACATTTAATTTTGGGTTAATTTAAATGTTATTTCATTAATTTCTTAGGAAATTTCGTAAACAATATTTTTTCCGAGAGGTGGTTGGAAGTTGTGTAAAATAAATAAAAATATGAAAATAACAGTAATGGAAATGTTAATGGAAAAAATACAAAGGAGATGGGCGTCCGATTGTGTTGGTTGTTGTTTGAAAGTGTAAATACATACCCCAGAAGCGTTGTCATATTGCAAATGGATGACAAGCGGGGTAAGGGGTTCCCTTCTGGAGTTCTCTTACTACTCCTCCCTTAAGCTGAATCTTGCGTAAATTGAAAAGTTGTATGGGATCCTCCTCTGGAGTTTCTTTATAGCACCTCAATATGCTATTAGAAAATAACATAATGAAATGTTAATGGGAAAGAAATACAAAGGGAGATGGGGTCGGTTGGTTGGTTGGTTGGTTGTTTTGAAAAGTATAAATAATACCCCAGAAATGTTGTCATATTGCAAATGGATGACAAGCGGGTCAAGGGGTTCCCTTATGGAGTTCTCTTACTACCCCTCCCTTAAGCTGAATCTTGCGTAAATATGAAAAGTTGTATGGATCCTTCCTCTGGAGTTTCTTTATAGCACCTCCATTAAACTGAATGTTGTGTAAATTGAAAAAAGAATATTGGTATATCCAGTAGCATCGTACGTTTGGCAGCAGTTTGGTATACATTTTACTACATGCGTGAAGAGCGACTCCATATTCTGTTAGAAAGTTACTTTAAAAATCTTACTCGATTCTATTATTCAATTATTGCTATTGCAATTATATTATTCTTGTTTTTACAATTTCATCCCGACGGAAAAAAAAACTATTTACCTCACTTACTACAAAACTAATGATTTTTTAAAGATTTAACAAAAACTGTTTTACAAACCTGGAAGGCCCCAAATTTGTTTATTAAACCCAATATTATGTAATTTTTAACAAAATTATAAGAAAATTATTACGTGAGGGTTTGATTGACCCACTTCGAGAGATTATTTCTTATTTGAATTTTTGGGGTGTTTCTGGTATTGCCGCCTTCCGTGGCTCATCGGGGTAGTGCGACTGAGTTGCAAGGCATAAGACTAGGCATGAACTCTAGCCCGGATCCTGGGTAGCAATTACCTAGAGAAGTTCTCTCCGTGAATAGGATTTTTAATTAAAAAAAATGTGGGCTACAAGTTACAACAAATATATTATACAGTTCAAATAGACTATTATTATTATTATTATTATTATTATTATTATTATTATTATTATTATTATTATTATTATTATTATTATTATTATTATTATTATTATTATATAATCCCCCTCCATAAAGGTTTTTATATAGCTTTAACAAAAAGGTTGAGATTCTGTGGAATTAAAGTCACCACAAAATCTCCTCAAAGTAGCGGGTATGCGACTAAACATTTAAAAAAGATTAGTGTCCAATGTAATGGACTTTGAAGTGTTGAATCAGGACCACTTAATAAAGGTTACTAAGTAATCCGATTCGTGTGTCGATTCGAACTCCGATTCCGGTTAATATATTTATTCCGGTTAAGATTTATATTCTGGTTAAGATTTTATTCCGGTTAAAATTTTTATTCCGGTTAAGATTTTTATTCCCGTTAAGATTTACATTCTGGTTAAGGTTTATATTCCGGTTAAGATTTTATTCCTTCTAAGATTTTTATTTCGGTTAAGATTTTTATTCCTGTTAAGATTTACATTCCGGTTAAGATTTTTATTCCTGTTAAGATTTTTATTCCGGTTAAGATTTATATTCCAGTTAAGATTTATATTCCGGTTAAGGTGTTTTTTAGGTTAAGATTTTTATTCCGAATCAGTGATTATTGGATCCGGATTTCGATTCCGCAAACTTGCTCTCAACACTACCCATCGGAGAATAAGTATTTGAATTAAAATTGAAGCAAATACAGAGTTCTTTAAAAATTGTATCAAATTCCAAATTCTAAAAAAAAATTGAATCAAATACAGAATTCTGAAAAAAGTTAATTAAATACAGAATTATGAAAGAAATTAAATCATATATACAGAATTCTACGAAAAATAGATCAAATATAGAATTCTAAAAAAAGAATTGGATAAATTTCAGAATTCTGAAAAAAATTGGATCAAATACAAAATTCTAAAAAATTGAATCAGATACAGAATTCTTTAATAATTGGATCAAATACAAAATTCTGAAAAGATCAATCAAGTACAGTTCTAAAATAATTGAATCAAATATAGTCAGTGACGTCACGTACAGACGCTGAGAAGGTAAAATAGCTAAATAGCTTCTCCTCAAGAATTGATTTAACATAAGATATGTTTTATTTTTATAAAGTAAAGTAAAAAATTTTTAAGTAAAATATTTTTAAAGAATTTTATTGTTTATAATAAATTTCGTATATTAAGCGAAAAAATGTGCTTTTGGAATTGGGAAAAGCTAATTTTAA
>JABUQX010066107.1:0-2500 GCA_015478945.1 Trachelipus rathkii | reverse complement strand
TAATTACACTTTTAGCAAAGGTGTGAAGCTCAATATAATTAAGTAGCATAATAATTATACTTTTAGCGAAGGTGTGAAGCTCAATATAATCCAGTGGCAGAACAATTATACTTTTAGCAAAGGTGTGAAGCTCAATATAATCCAATGGCATAATAATTATACTTTTAGCAGAGCTGTGAAGCTCAATATAATCCAATGACATAATAATTACATTTTCAACAAAGGTGTGAAACTCAATATAATCCAGTGGCATAATAATTATACTTTTAGTGAAGCTATGAAGCTCAATATAATCCAGTGATATAATAATTATACTTTTAGTGAAGGTGTGAAGCTCAATATAATTAAGTAGCATAATAATTATACTTTTAGCGAAGGTGTGAAGCTCAATATAATCCAGTGGCATAATAATTATACTTTTATCAAATGTGTGAACCTTAATATAATCCAGTGGCATAATAATTATATTTAAATGAAAATATATTTATCAAAGTTTAGTATATTAGGTTAGATTAGCTTAGGCTAGACCTAGCTAGGTTAGGTTAGTAAACACTCTTTCATATATATATATATATATATATATATATATATATTATAATATATATATATTAATATATATATATATATATATATATATATATATATATATATATATATATATATATATATATATATATATATATTCCTGGAAATACAATTCATATGCCAACAGATTATTTTGAGATCCACACCTTTTACAAGAGAAGAACTTTATAGTTTTCGTGGTATTTTTTGTTTCTTTATTAAGTATTTTGAGCAACTTTAACCTGCAATATCTCGGTAAATATTAATTTCTCGGAAAAAAAAAATTATATTTTCGTAATCAGCGAATAAATTACTTAAGTACGCTAATTTTTATTAAATTCCTGAACAGTCCAGAAAATACAATGAAAGATTTTTTTTTGCTGCGGCTAATGCTCCACCAATTTATTTTTTTTGCTTTGATTCTACGAATTCAGCTCCTGCTCCGGCTCCGGCTCCGGCTCCGACTTGAGTTTTACACTCTCAGGAAGTGTTTTCATCATGTAGTAGGACTAGTAGTACCTCTTCCCATTTGTCCCCTAAAATGTTACTCATAGAATCCTCTGGAATATTATGCTTCTCAGAGCATTGGTTCAAATGCTAGTCCTTGAGTTGATTCTAGCTTTGAAATTGAGGATCAGTTTTCTAGACCTGTCAGTTTTTTTTTTTTTTTGCGTATCCGTGGGAACAATTTCAACATTTGCATTGAGAAAGCAGAAATACCCTCATCTAAACCTTTATCTAGTAAAAGGTCATATATATATATATATATATTATATATATATATATATATATATATATATATATATATATATATATATATATATATATATATATATATATATATATATATATAAATATATAATATATTATATATATATTATATTATATATATTTATATATATATATATTACTATATAATATATATATATGCCAAAACTCAAACATCCCAACATCCATGCCACAGTGACCTCTCAAATCCAATCCATCACAGACTTAAACAACCTCCTTCTTTACCAGCTCTAATTTACAAACAAATCCTGAACAACATCCCACCTCCACTAAACAACATCATACACCAAACAAATTCACGCAACACTAACGGAAAACTACCAAAGATGCAGATCACCAAACAACATACTAAATAAACATCCACCAGAAATAGCACCAGAATTAAACTCCTTTCCAAGAACTGGTCAGTTATCCTTAGCCTAATTAAGATGCCAGCCACACCCAAAACTCACCCAATATACAAAAACCACAACTCAACCAAACCACCACCAAACTATATGTTACAAAGACTGCCAGGTCCCAGGAAAGCACATCCCACTTTCTTCTCACATGTCAATCTAACTCTCTACCCAGAGCAATTTGGAACATTTCAGCCCAGGATGATCTGTGGACGAGGCCGGTTGAGGCGGCGGGGGTATCTGGATGCAGTGTGGCAGCTCTGAAGTCAGGGTGGCCAGGGGTGAGAAAGTAAAGTAAATATATATATATATATATATATATATATATAATCATATAAATGATAAATATGTACATAAATGATATTATAATATATATATATATATATATACTATATAGAGGTAGAAAATAAAATATGTATATATAATATATATATATATATATAAGAATATACCAAACAAAATTTATTTAAGAGATATAATACTATAATTATTAGGAAATTAAAATTTTAAAAAATTTAAAAAAAAATTAAAGAAATTAAAAAAAATTTAATAATTAAATAAAAATTTTATTGAAAATTTTTAACTACTTTATATATATATATATATATATATTATATTATAATATATATATTATATGTATTTATATTATATATATATATATATATATAATATATATATATTAATATTATATTATATATATATATATATTAAATATATATATATATATATTATATATATCAATCTCTCTT